>CM066035.1:296070375-296264580 GCA_033557465.1 Ichthyophis bannanicus
TCATGACACTATTAGAGTATGTCACTTAGTTACTGTAGCTAGGCAAGCTGTTCCTTGTTTTTCCTTAGTTTTATTTTGTTTGCAAGCCATGCATCCAGACGCAATAAATACATTGGAAGAAGATCAGTGCTTTCCAGGAAAGGAACCACTACTTTAAGTTAGTGTGAACTTCTGCTTTTAATCTCAGCTTCCAGTCCATCTCCTTGACTGTGCTTGTCTAGGCTGTGCATTTCTAATCTGCCACTACTAGGAGTTCTCTAGGACGAGACACACTCAGCATAATTAGAACTTTCATCCTAATTTTTCTTTATTTTGGCAGCCTAACTCTAATGGTAGTACCAAGAGATTACTATAGGGGGTCAAGGGCTCAATATATTCCTACACTTATTTTACAAGAAGCTCTGTGAGAATTTTCTGTGTCCCTATGCCTTAACTCCCCTCGCCAAGCAGGGCTGGCCCAACCATTAGGCAGACTAGGTGGTCACCTAGGACGGCAGTTTCTGGGGGGCAGCAAAGAGCAGGGCATTCAAAGCTAAACAATAGATTCTGACAGCCTGGGGGGAAGGGGAGGGCATAAGCTTAAGGTTTGCCTAGGGTGCCAACACCTTGAACCAACTTTGGGGCTGGTCCTGTCTCCTCATCCAATCTAAAATTTGCCTTTAATTGTTTTTTCTTTATCCACATGTTTATTCACACCTTCAAAATATTCTAATGTTCCCTGTAAAATAGTTGTTCCCTGTGAAATAGTTATCTCCAAGTTATAATGCCCTGTTCAATGTAATTTCAGTTTGTTCAATGTAAACCGCCTTGATGATATGAAAGGCGGTATATAAGAAATGTTAAATAAATAATAATAAATAAATAATAAATAATACTGTTGGGGGGTTATTCTGTCCCTCAGAGGTGGAAATAACTTCCCTAGATATCGGGAATCGGCGGCCTGGGGTGCAGGGAAGGGGGGCCGAGGACATTCCTTGCAGCGCGACTCTGTCCATAGGTAGCTGGATTGGGGGTCATGTTGCGGGGAATGCTTTGCAGGAGCCGGCGGCCGGGATCGCGGCTTTACAATGGAGCCGCAGTGCCATGGCAACCAGATGCCATTGCACCATGGTTCCATTGTAAAGCCCTGACTGAGTTAGTCGGGCATGTCCTGTACATGCGGGCTGGGCTGAATAGCAGTCCCGGCCTGCATGTACAGGACTGTTCGCGATTCTGATCCCGCAGGGCTAGACGTGCCCCGTGGAATCAGAATCACGACACCTTCTATAGTCCGGTTCAGACCGGACATACAGAGGGCCTCTACATCCAGAACGGAATCGGGCTATAGGTGAATAGGGCATGGCCTCCATTTTCTAAATCCATGCTGCTTGTTCCCTTTTAAGCAATGTTTATCTATAGCCAGTCATTTATTTTTTTTTTGCAGTATCTGCCAGCATTTTACCCATACTGGAATCAGGCTAACTGATCTGTAGTATAGATCACTGCTGAAGCCCTTTTTGAAAATCATTCTTATACTGAGTACCCTCCAGTCCTTAGTTGCAGAGGCAGAATTGAGTGATAAGATGTAGGGTGCAGTTGGAGGTGGTCCACAATTCCATATTTGAATTTCTTTACAGTTCTGGTATGAGTAGCATCACATCACAGTTATTTACTACTATTTAGTTTATCGATTTACTCTAACACCTCCTCCAGATTTACACTGATTTGTTTCAGATCATTTACCTTGCATTTGTTTACTTCATTTTAATTGGCCTCTGTTAAAGTCAATAGGGAAGCAGTTTTGCACCCCAACAGTGGGGGGTTTCCATTCTTTTTTTAAAATGAATCTTGTTTAAAACCTGCTATCAGTCATTCTGAACAGAGGCAAGGCACTGCAAAACACTGAAGTGCTGTAAGGTTTTTCAGTGACCAAATGGTAATTGCCGGAATTAACTTGCTGTTTAACTGAAAACCCTCTGTATTTCGAACATTCCCAGCATTTTTGTGAAGGATGCCATGCAGTTAACACAGAGAAAAATTAGTCACCATGCATTAATTTCAGGGCAGACAATGCATGATACAGATAGCTACACCTCTTCTGGGGTGTTAACTGCTCTATATTATCCGGTGTGTTAACAGTTAACACACAGTATCAATCTCTGCATTAACCTTAATAGTCCTTGCCCATTACACACCCATTCCATGCCCCAAAATGGTGTTTCCCTAATTACAGTACTTTAGATGCTTGGGATGGGTAAGCTCCACCCTGGTGACATCAGCTGTGACTGCCTGACTAGGAGTTTATAAGACGATGTACCTTTGACAAACTGATGCAGGCATGCTGACAAAGGGATGCAACAAAGGGGTATGCCCTTTTGTGTACCCCTTCATGCAGTTTTAGTGCAACTTCAGTATAATTCAGGATGCTGTTTGTGGTTGGAAAAATTCAGTCTGAGCATTGTCACCTCCAGATTTGTTAGAGGTGTGTATAAGTGGTTTTATATGTTGGTGAATGGAGGGGTTTTTTGGATACTTGTGGGGAGGGGAATTCCTGATATTATAGGGCAGGGGTGATGTGATCAACTGCTTGGTTTTGGTTATTGTAAGGAGGATGTTTTGTTCTGGGGAAGGCAGCTAGCACAGGTACACTACCAAAAAACTGCCTCCAGTTTTGCAACTGATTCCTATAGATTTTGGGGTGCTGAATCCAGGAAAAATAGCCAAAATGTTCCATCACGTCACGTTTTCTTGCAAAATTAAATTTCTTACCCATATAAGGAATGTTCACATAATTTCTTTTTAGCCGACTGCCGTTTATTTCTTGGCCCAAAATAGAGGTTGTAATGGTTAACTAACTAAAACACTCCCTCAGGATATTTTAGATTGTTTTGTATTCATTTTATACATTAACAGGACAATTGGGAGGCGGGGGGCTAAATCAGTACTCGCGCTGGCGCATGTTCTTTCCTGTTCGCCTCGCCTCGTTCGCTCGCTCAAACACGGTGGTTGCGACATGAACGTTCCTGTCAAATTTCAGTTTCTTGCAAGTTCATTATTACCTTTTGTTTGCTCAGTTGTAATCCAACTTTATTCCGAAGTGTTTCACTACAGTTGTAGTTTGCAGTGCTGTGTATTTGTGATGGATCACAGAGCCAGAGGTTGCGTCAAACTCTCCGGACAGTTTTTGTTTTATTTGTGGGGAATATACCGTGAAAAAAGCGGCAGAGGAACATTTCTGCATTTATTAAAAAAGTATAGTTCGCCTATTTCGGTTTGAAGTTAGGCGATCAAGACAAACCGTGGGCTCCTCACACAGTGTGCAAGACATGTGAGGAAGATCTACGCTTATGGATGAAAGGTAAAAAACAAGCCTTTTGTTTCGGAATACCTATGATGTGGGCGTGAACAAAGAGACCACAGCAGTGACTGCTATTTTGCTCTTGCATGTGTGAAGGGATACAACTTAAAAATAAGAACGTAATAAGTTACCCCAACCTTCTCCCTCAGCAATTAGGCCTAGCCTCATAGCAAACCGAAAAGTAACTGTGCCCTGAACCCACCAAAATCTTTGGATCATATTTTGTGTGGACGGTTCTGATCATGAGGAGACTCATCAGATGTGCTTTTCCCGATGAGTCCAGTACTTCAGAGTTTGAAAACTGAACCAGATACGAAACCTGAACTTTTCCTCTCAAGCTGAATTGAATGATTTAGTCCGGGATTTAGGACTCCCAAAAGATGTTGCCCAACTGTTAGGTTCTTGGCTTAAACAGAAAATCTATTGTCACCAGGAACAACTTTTTATTGGTACCGCAACCGCGAGACACAATTTTTGAAGTATTTCAGCAAAGAGGAAGATTTGGTATTTTGCAACGATATATACGGAGTGATGGAAAAGTTTAAACTCAAGTATGATCCTGCTGAATGGCAGCTGTTCATGATTCGTCAAAAGACAGCATAAAAGGTGTTCTTCTTCATAATGGCAACAACATTCGCTTCAGTTCCTATTGCTCACATCTGTTATTTCTCCAAGAAAAATACGAGAATTTGGCCCTGATTCTTCAGAAGATTCGTGTATTGATGAGCATAAGTGGATGATTTTTGGCGACTTTAAAATTCTATCCATGCTATTAGGGGCAGCAATCCGGTTTTCACCAAATATCCCTGCTTCCTTTGCTTGTGGGATAGCCGGGCCCGCGACCTACACTGGGGGAAAAAAAGACTGGCCAATTCGGGAGTATTGAGACCCGGTGAGAAAAATGTTCTTCATGAGATCTTGGTACCTCAACTTCGTGATAAATTGCTATTACCACCTCTCCACCATTAAGTTGGGTCTCATTAAGCAATTCATCAAGTCCCTTCCAAAAGATGGTGAGTGCTTTCGGTACCTTTGCTCAAAGTTCCCCCGACTTTCTGAAGCAAAGCTAAAGGAAGGAGTGTTTGTTGGCCCTGATATAAGGAAACTCATTTCAGATGGAGCATTCGCTGAAACGATGTCTGAGAAGGAAAAAGAAGCCTGGGATTCCTTCAAGGATGTTGTTCTCAAATTCTTGGGGAACAGCAAGGCCGCGGGCCCCGTCCGCGTGGCCGCTCCTAACCGGGGGGGTGGCGGGCCGTTCGCCCCCCCCCCTCGGTTGCGGCAGCGCGCGGCTCGTTGGTGCCCGCGCGGCCGGCGCCTCATTGGCTCCCCGCGGCGTTTACAACGCCCGGGAGCCAATGAGGAGGCTAGGACCCGGCAGCGGGGGGGTGAGTGGCGCGGGGACCCAGCTCTGCATCGGCAGTTGCTGGGTCAGGGCTGGAGGCTCCAGACGTGTGCGGGCTTGCTGCGCAGGATAATCGTTGGTTGTGAGGGCCTATGGCAGCAGCGTGAGGCAGCACGGTGAATCGGCGCCGTCTTTGGAGCTCCGGGGGGGCCAGCGATCCAACGGCGGGGCGGAGTCGGGCGGCTCGTGCCACTCCACGCAACTTTGATTGGGCTCTGTGGGGTAGTCTTCTATCCCCTTGCAACACTTTATAAATAAATTACTAATTCTTTAATTTGGACACACAGAGAGTCCCCTCTCTCCTTATAAAAAAAAAAAAATAAATAAAATAATAATAAAATAAAATAAAATAAAATCAATAAATACATAAATAAATAAGTGAGCAACCCTTTGTGCAATAGGTTTCCAGGTTGCCTCCGGCCTATTACTTGGCCATGGCCGGTGGAGGAATGAAGGGGGGTTCCAGTAGTCGCCACGGGCCTGGAAGGCTAAGCCGGCCGGTCCTCGGATGGGAGAGCCTGCTCCGTTGGGGCGCTCGGCTCCTCTTGAAAGAGGGACCAGGGGCAAGGCTCCGAGCCGTGGCCCAGCGTCTGACCGTGGTACTAGCCCTGTCACCAGGCCGGGGGGGCGGGTGGGTAGGGGGTTTCGGCTGGCCGGTTAGCTGGGGGCCGGCGTGGTAGGTCAACGCCCCGGCTAGAGGTGCTTTGGGGCGGGGAGAGGCCCCCGGTGGCTTGGGGGTGGCTATAGGTCCCACGGGGGTGAGTGAAGGGGCGGCTCCTCAGTCGAGCACTGTGGTTATGGACGCTGCGAGTCCGGGGGGTGGATCTGCTCCTGCTGGGGCAGCCTATTCCCCCATGTGGGCGCATTGGCAGGGCGGGGGTCAAGGCTCTTCCCGCGTGGAATGGCTAGGGGCATGGCAGCCGCCTTGGCCGGGGGTGGGTGTTCCTTCGCCTTTCCCTGTTTTTTCTCCGCAGGTTTCGACTGGCTGGCACTACTTGGGGCAACCGTGGGGGGCTCCTGCTGGAGAGCTGGACGGCAGGAGGGCGAGCACAAGTGGAGGCCCCGTGTCTGTCGGAAGCGGAGGAGGAGCTGAAGCATCAGCATTGACGCCACCGGAGCCGTGCGGGTCTTTCCGAGGTAGCAGCACCAGTGGCAGGTGAGTTGGCTGCTAGGGTGAGGGCAGGGGAGGGGGGTAAGAAGCGATGCGACCAAGCGCAAGTGTTGTCGGTCACCGGCGGCGGTGTTCGGGGTCCTCCTCTTCTTCAACTTCTGAGTCTTCGTCCGGCTCGGTGTCAGACGGACTGGGCCGGGAGTCCGCGGGGCCACTGGCGGGGAGGTCGGCGTGGGACAGGTGGGTTCGGTGCCTTCGGTGGCGTTTTTCTCGGAGTTAGGGGAGGGGGTGCCAAAGACTCTGCGGAAAAAGATTGTAAAACGTCGCTACGTAGATATTTTCCGCTTACTCGAAGGTCGAAAACGGTCGGGAGATAGCCGACGGAAGCGTAAGGAGGACGAGAAGGCGGGTAGGGTCAAGAGAGTGGCTCGGAATGTGGTTAATTGGACTCGGTCTTTCTTGCATTTGGCGAGTGTATGGGGTCATTCGCATCCGGAGCAGTATGGTATGCTGTTGGCTTACCGCGGATTCCATACTGGAGGCCTCACAGACTCATGACGGTTGGGCTTGGCTCAACTATGATGAGAAATTCCGTGATAAGATGGAGGAGAATCGCCTGTTGTTCGTGGGGAACGCAGGACATTAATCTTTGGCTAACGCAGATGGCGATCAGACCTGGCGGGGGAAGTATGGGTGGGCAAAGAGGTGGAGTAGCCACCCCTGCGCGGGTCGGATAGTCCCTTTCGATCGGGCGTGCCCCCTGTTTTGCAGAGAACTCCAGGGGGGGGGGAGCGGGGGACTTGTGCTGGCGCTTCAACAAGTCTTCCTGCCCCTTTCCGGATGCAAATTCCGGCACGCCTGCTCCGTCTGTAATGGGGGTCACTCAGCCCTCAAGTGTGTCAAGAAGAGTGGCGGGGGCGTGTCAGCCCCAGCCACAAGTAATGGGGACGTCTGGAGTTTGGCCCCCACCCCGTTTACGATTGATGGTTAGGCCTGTGGCTTAGGAAGTATCCGAAGCGACAGGTCAGCGGTCTTTTGGAATACGGGTTTAAGGAGGGGTTTCCCATACCGGTGGTGGGCAGTTGTAGGGGTACACAAGGCGCGGAATTCGCCTTCGGTGCGGCGTTTCGCGCAGCTGGTACGAGATAAGTTGGCAACTGAGCTGGCCTAGGTAGGGTGGCGGGTCCTTTCGGAGAGCGACCTTTTGCAGAGTTTGTGGTTTCTCCGTTGGGTATCATTCCAAAGAAGGAGCCGGGGAAGTATCGCCTGATACCTAATCTTTCTTTTCCTATTGGTTCCTCAGTTAATGATCACATTCCTAAGGTTTTGTGTGCCGTACGTTACGCATCCTTTGATGAGGCTGTTGAGCTTGTACGTGCCTGTGGGCCGGGGTGCTTGATGTCAAAAGTGGATATTGAATCCGCTTTCCGTTTATTGGCCGTGCACCCTTCTGCTTTCCATTTGTTGGGGTTTTGCTTCGAAGGGGCAATTTTACTTCGAATAAATGCATGCCTATGGGCTGTTCGATTTCCTGTGCGTATTTCGAAACAGTTTAGCTCCTTTTTACACTGGGCATTCGTGTGACTGGGTGGGATGCGGCTCGGTAGTGCATTACTTAGATGACTTCCTCTTCGTGGGGCCGGCGCATACAGGGCAGTGCAAGGCTTTGTTGGATGGGTTTTGTCCAGTTGGCCCGAGTGTGGGGTGTTCCATTAATCATCCGAAAAAGACGGCGGGTCCGGCGACTACTCTAGACTTTCCCTTTTTGGGAGTGGAGTTGGATTCCGTGGCATTGGTGGCCCGTTGCCGGAGGAGAAAGTTACGAGTCTGCGGGTGTTGGTCGCCGACGCGCTGGGTTCTAGTAAGCTAACGCTGCGGGAGATGCAGTCTTTGTGTTGGGGTCCCTAAATTTTGCGTGTCGGGTGATCCCGATGGGGAGAGTGTTCTTGCGCCGGTTGTCCGCAGCTACTGCAGGCGTCTCTAGGCCGCATCATCGGATTCGGATGTCACGCAGCTTGCGGGCAGACCTGCGGATTTGGGACGATTTTCTTCGTGACTTTAATGGTACCACGGTGCTGAGAGACCCGGAGGTGACTTCTGCGGATCTGCAGTTGTATACTGATGCAGCAGGGGGTTCCGGTTTGGGGATTTATTTTGGGGGCGCATGGTGCGCAGAAGGCTGGCCTCAATCCTGGCGAGCGGTGGGGCTTACGAGGAATATTACCTTCCTCGAGTTGTTTCCCATTTTGGTGGTCCTGTCGTTGTGGCCGGATAGACTCCGCAATCGCAGAGTGCGCTGGTGGTGCGACAACGAGGCGGTAGTGTCAGTGATCAATAACTATTCCCCAAGATGTCAGCCGGTAGCTGACCTGATGCGGCAGGTGGTCTTTTCATGCTTGCAGTTGAATTTAGTGATTAAGGCTCGTCATATTCCGGGGAGTCATAACCAGATTGCCGCTGCTCTTTCCCGTTTCAAGTGGGCGCTGTTTCGGACCTTGGCGCCAGATGCGGACGACGTGGGATCTGCGGTCCCGGAGCATTTATGGCGGATTGGCCTCCAGCCATGATCGAGCTGTTGTGGAAGTCCGTCTCCTCGGCGACATGGGTCACGTATCAACGTGACTACTGCAGTGTGGTGTCCTTCTTGCTACTCCATGGATGGCGTCCCGGGCCACCGTCGGATCTGCTTCTGGGTCAGTATGTGGCGGCGGCTAAGGAACAGGGCCTGTCACGGACCACTGTCCGAAGGAACTTAGCAGGATTTGCCTTTTTCGCACGGGCTATCGGGTGGGGGGGGGGGCGGGAGGGGAATTTTAAACGCGTACATTGTTGCGGGGTTGGGAGCGGTCCAGTCCCTCGCCCGGGGATTGGCGGCGTCCTATTACTCATGACTTACTGCGTCGGTTATGCGGGGCCTTGCCGCAGGTGGTGGCCTCCTACTATGAAGGGGTGCTCTTTTGGGCCGTTTTTTCGTTAGCCTTTTTCGGCGCATTTCGGGTGGGCGAGCTGGTTTCGGAGTCGGGGCGGCTTCACAATGGGAGGGAGGTGCATGTGCATCACGTGCACTTGCTCGGGAGTAGGGTTCGTATCCGCCTTGCCCATTCTAAGACGGATCAGGCGGTAAAGGTATGTGGGTGGACTTGGCAGCGGTTCAGGGTTCCCCCTCGTGTCCGGTCGCGTTACTGCAAGCGTACTTACGCGTTCGTCCGGAGGTTGGCGGTAGCCTTTTTATCCATCAGGACGAGTGGGTTCTTACGCGTTTCCAATTTACCGCAGTGCTACGGCTAGCATTACGACAGATAGGTGAGGACCCTGGTGCCTTCGCCCCTCATTCCTTCCGGATCGGGGCGGGCGCGACCAGTGCGGCGGTGGCCGGGCTGCCCGATCAGGAGATACAGCGCATTGGGCGTTGGCGGTCGGGAGCTTTCCACAGCTATGTGCGTTTGTAGGGGAGTGGGGGGGGGGCACTAACGGGGCTATTCTTTGTCTTTCAGATGTGGGGCATAGAAGCTGCTGGATTCTTGGCCACTCCTTTGTCTTCTGGGCGGGTCGGCGAGCAGCGACGCGCCCCCAATGGGGCTGAATTTGGGACTTTCCGAGCAGGCGGTGACGATCACATGGCTGGGCGAGCGCGGACTCCGGTGGATCCAACTCCTGCCTTTGCTTCGGCACATCCAGCGTACCAGAGGCGCCCCGGATGTGTTACTATGCTCCACTAGGTGTGGCAAACGATCTCGCTTCATGGACTTGCCGGGGCAGTTGATTCGAGCAGCTATCAAGGACTTTGGGGTGGTTTTGGGGATGTTTCCGGATGTATTATTGCTATGGTCGGATATCATTCCAAGGCCGTCCTGTAGGGCTCAGCGACGGTGGTCATGGGGTGTGACCAAAATTAACCGTCAAATTGGCCGGTTGGGTGGGGCAGCAAGGGGGCTGTCAAATTTTCACCCTTGGGTGGACGTGGACTGCCCTGGCATCTATAGGCCGGATGGGTGCACTTGTCCCCGATAGGGCTAGATTTACTGCTTAACGATTGGCAGGAGGCCTTGGAAGGTATTCCGTTGGGGGCGAGGGCTGGTCGCAGCTTACCTTTGGGGGGCGGCTCTGGTCGTGGCTGACCTGAGCCGGTGGCGGGATCCCGGAGGTTTCCGGGGTCCGGAGCCGGTGGCAAGCATGAGGGTGGGGGTGGGGTACCCCCGACCCGGTTAACCCCTCAGGCTTTTGCTAATAGCATGGCGAAGCCGGAAGAGGGAGGGCGTGGAAAATGTCGGGACTGTGCCCGGGGGAAGCGGATGCGGCGTCACCTTGCTACTAACACGGCGGGGGAGAGCTCGCTCTGCTTGGGGGGGGGTGGGAGTTAAAATGTGTTGATGTTGTATTATGTGTGTTTAAAAGGTTATTAAAGCTGCGACCAGTTTAAGTCCCAAATGGTTGTCATGTGTTTGTTTTGAATTAATCTGTCGGGGAAAGGAAAGTTGGGGTGGGGCCTGGGGGGGGGGGCGAGAGGCGACATGCCGCCTTACCCGGTTACAGCAAGGCCGCGGGCCCCGTCCGCGTGGCCGCTCCTAACTGGGGGGGTGGCGGGCCGTTCGCCCCCCCCTCGGTTGCAGCGGCGCGCGGCTCATTGGTGCCCGCGCGGCCGGGCGCCTCATTGGCTCCCCGCGGCATTTAAAACGCCCGGGAGCCAATGAGGAGGCTAGGACCCGGCAGCGGGGGGGGGGTGAGTGGTGCGGGGACCCAGCTCTGCATCGGCAGTTGCTGGGTCAAGGCTGGAGGCTCCAGACATCCCGCCCGCCCACCCTGGCTGGGGGAGGCTTCGGATGGGGGGGGTTTTGGGTTGTTGCAGCTGGAGGGGGGGGGGGGCTTTTGCGGGATCCCGGAGGTTTCCGGGGTCCCGGAGCCGGTGGCAAGCATGAGGGCGGGGGTGGGGTACCCCCGACCCGGATAACCCCTCAAGATTTTGCTAATAGCATGGCTAATCCGTAAGAGTTAGTGCTTTGAAAATTTCGGGCCTGTGCCCGGGTGAAGCGGAAGCGGCGTCACATTGCTACTAACACGGAGGTTTAGAGCTCGCTCTGAATGGGTGGGGGTTGGGAGTTAAAATGTTTTGAAGTTGTATTATGTGTGTTTAAAAAGTTATTAATGCTGCGACCAGTTTAAGTCCCAAATGGTTGTCATGTGTTTGTTTTGAATTAATCTGTCGGGGACAGGAGAGTTGGGGTGGGGCCTGGGGGGGGCGAGAGGCGACATGCCGCCTTACCCGGTTACAGCGGGATGAGAACTATAAGGATATTGTTGCCAGGATGCTCAATGCCTTCAAAGAACAAGGCTGTAACATGAGCCTGAAAGTCCATTTCTTGCACTCCCATGTGAACTACTTTCCCGAAAACTTGGGGGCGTACAGTGAAGAACAAGGTGAAAGGTTTCACCAGGACATCAAGGACGCAGAGTGAAGTACCAAGGAAGATGGAACACCACTATGATGACTGATTTCTGCTGGTTGCTGCTGCGGGAAACCCCAGATGAAAAATACGCCAAGCAGCGCACCAAGAGAAGCATTCGGGGGAAGAAGAAACGGGCCCACCAGGAGATTGATTGACCCAAGAATGACTTTAAAATCTAAACTGTGTTGACAAATATCGTGTTTTTACTAAACTTTGAAATAAAAATTTGCTAGTTATTACCACAGTGTCGGATCTCATTTATTAGAATTTTATTTTCACACCATCGGGTGTTTGTCTTCATGTATTGCAATGGTGCGGTTTGCGTTTTCTATTCTTACATACATACCTGTACAACATTTTTTGCACATTTCTTTGCTTTGCTTTGTGTCTAACCTCGCTCTTATATGCTCAATGTTTGTGCACATGTATGTGGCTGTTTAAGTGCAGACAATTTTGCTACCATCACAGTATGTTTTGTTGACATTACTCTATTCTTATGTGCTGCCTTGTTACAGTTTTCTTTATTCTTATTTGAATAACTACTAAACAATTAGTATAAAGAATTCATCCAAGAAACTTTTATCTCGATCGCACTCAATCTGAAACGTTCACCTCAAACTGCTAACCCAATGTAGCAAAAAATCTGTACGTGATGGAGCAAATTGGTTACCAGATTTGGATTCAGCGCACCAAAAAACGTAAAAATCAATCGAAACATTAGAGGCAGTTTAAAAAAATTTTTTTTTTAGTGTACCTGTGTAATTAGTGTGAAGAACAAAGTGCCTGTAGAACCATTACACATTCTAGTTATAAATCTATATTATGTATATGCTCTGTAAAGCCTGCTCAATAAAGAATAAGGCTGAAATATTGCTTGACTTATTGGAGTGAAGGAGTAACTTAATGGTTAGAGCAGTGGGCTGAGAACCAGGGAAGCCAGGCTCAAATCCCTCTCCTTGAGATTTTGGGCAAGTCACTTAACCCTCCATTGCCTCAGTTACAAACTTAGATCATAAGCCCTCTGTGGATAGGAAAATACTAACTGTGCCTGAATGCAACTTTTAAGAAAGGCATGACCTAAATCCAATTCCCTTTCCCTTTGGGTGACCGACTATTGCACTCAGGTGCTTATATCATTCTTAAATCAAACTGCATCATCTGGGTATGCCTTTCAGCACCAGGGGTACATAAATGGGAGGATGTGTAATTACAATTTTTAAAACAATTTGTTGCCTCCAAAAGTTGTGGATAGTTTTGCAGATGGAGAGCAAGGTTTAATATTGTATTTTGGCAGTTAGAAATTGTTTTTGCTTTATTGCTTTAGCAATGCCTCTGCACTAGACCCTTTAGAGTTTTTGTAGAGAGTAGCAGCGCTTCTTAGCAAGTTAGAGACTTTGTAGGGGATTTTACTCTCGTTGTTGATCAATGATCAGAGAGACGCGCTACAGAGTTGCTCATTTTTTAATTTGATTGTACAGGAAACCACTCATGAAACTGGCTATATCCTAGAGTTTTTATTTTTATATCAGGTGTTTAAAAGTATGGATAGTCATGCTGCGGTATCAACCATGCCGATTCCCTGGTCGGATTATGATAAGCTTTTTGCAGCTACGCCTCTATAGATCAGTCAAAAAGTTCTTATGCCACTATGTAAGCAATAGAAATTGGATGATAAACTGTTGAAAAAGGAATTGGAGAAAAGATGTTTGGGTGAGGAGAATGAAAATGTTGTGAATCTGGTTGATAAGTGGCTTTGTGTTATTTCTGAAGATTTTGTCTCACAGCCCCATGGTTTAACAAGGAATTGTGAATGGTGAAGTGTTGTGAAAGAAAATGGGAGAAGGTAAAAAATAGTGAGACAAGGATGCAGTATCAAGAGACGTTGTCGGACTACAGAAAAATGGTACAAGGTGTGTATACCCTTTGCCAGACTTTCCTCTGTTCTGTCTCTGTCAGTCATTTGCTCTTTTCAGTTTAATTAAATTTAATTTAGAACACTTATTTTCTGCCTTTTACACTAAATAGAACATACCAAATGGCTTGCACTCAACTTAAAAATAAATCCATATCAAATAATCAAGCCACTAAAACATAAACACAGGTTAATATTCAAAGCTGCTTATACATTTTGGAGGGAATATATCTATGATTTCTGCCGTTTTACCCCTAGTATTTTTTAAATTGAGCATCTTTGGGATGGATCCTAAAGTGAGTGACTGGGTTAGAAATTGGTTGACAAAGGATTTTGGTAAATGGAATTCACTCTGAAGATAAGAATGTCACAGGGATGTGTCACAGGGTTCAGCTCTTGGTCTATTTCCTTTTTAAGTGATATTGCAGAAGGCTGTCAGGTAAGGTTTGCCTCTTGCAGATAATATCAAAATCTGAAGTAGGGTAGACACCCTTGAATGTGTGGATAACATGAAGAAGGATCCAGTGAAGCTTGAACAATGGCAAGAATTTGGCCGCTCAGATTTAATGCCTAACAATGCAGCATCATATATTTGGGCTGCAATAACTCAAGGGAGTGGTACAGTATGAGGGGTGAAGTACCTTTATGCACATAAGAAGAGCAGGGCCTTTCAAGGGTGTTGAAAGAACTGAAATATGAGATTGCAGACCTGCTATTAGTAATCTGTGAATTTTTATTAAAATCATCTGTAATACCTGAAGACTGGAGGATCTCCAATGTAATGCCAATTTTTAAAAGGGTTCCAGGGGTGATTCGGGAAACTAAAGATCGGTGAGCCTGACATCAGTACCGGGAAAAATGGTAGAAACCATCATAAAGAACAAAATTACTCAGCATGTAGATAGTCATGACCTAATGGGAGACAGCCAACATGGCTTTAGACAAGGAAGGTCTTGTCTTACTAATCTGTTATTTTTTTTGAAGGTGTGAATAAACAGGTGGACAAAGGTGAGTCGGTTGATATAGGGGCTTGTTTACAAAGCCGCGGTAGCGGTTCGCGATCGTTATCGGAGCCGCGGCCCCATTGATTTCAAGTAGTGATTTCAATGGGGCCGCGGCTCCGATAACGATCGCGAATCGCTACCGCGGCTTTGTAAACAAGCCCCATAGTGTATCTGGACTTTCAGAAAGCCTTTGATAAGGTCCCTCATCAGAGACTTTTGGCAAAACAAGAGCATCATGGGATAGGAGGCAGCGTACTACTGTGGATCAGGAACTGGTTAAAAGCTAGAAAGCAGAGGGTAGGGCTAAATGGCCAATTTTCCCAATGGAGAAAGGTGAATAGTGGTGTACCCCAGGGATCTATCCTGGGTCCGCTGCTTTTTGACATATTCATCTCAAGCGCGTTGTTAACACTGTTGCATTCTCAGAAGTTCTACCTGTTCTTGGTAAGGGGACAAAAAGGCTGCATCGTATTAACAGCTTTAATACATGGCTCCAGAGCTGGTGCAAACAAGAAGGATTCAGATTTATTGGCAGCTGGGACAACAGATGGACCAACAAGAGACTGTACTGTGCTAATGGACTACATCTCTCTGTCGCAGGGAAAAGAATCCTAAGTGAAAAAGTCAGGCAGTATGTGGATATGCATTTAAACTAGGAAAAGGGGGTGACAGATGTGGAAGGTCAACATCTGCATGCCACCCCCAGCAAAAGCAGAACACCATCAGAAACAGCCACACTTTTAAACCACACATCAAAAGCATGTGGGAAGAAGTAAACGGAAACATGGTTTAATGAATCGCACGATTGGGATATAGCCATAGTGGCTATAATCTATTCAGAAGAGACAGAGAAAATGGAAAAGGAGGTAGAGTAGCCTTGTATGTCAAAAGCAATATTAAAGCTACTGAAATGCAGGGAACATGGGGAAAAGAAGAAGCGCTCTGGATTGCATTGGAAAGAGGAGATGGCACTGTCATCCATATTGCTGTAGTCTACAGACCTCCGACTCAAATTGAAGAGAGAGATAACGAATTGATTAAAGATATTGCCAAGATAGCAGCAAAGGGGGAAGCGATCATATTGGGTGACTTTAATCTACCTGATGTGGATTGGATTACACAAGCACTGGCAAGTCAAATGCAAAGCATTGATAAGGCAGGCAAAGGGAGAATTTGAGAAGAAGCTTGCTGCGGAAGCAAAAACGCGAAGTAAAGACCTTTTCAAGTACATTCGTAGCAAAAAACCTGTGAGAGAGTCAGTTGGTCCATTAGATGATAAAGGGGTTAAAGGAGCACTAAGAGGCGACAAGGCGATAGCGGAGAGACTGAATGAATTCTTTGCTTCAGTCTTTACTGAGGAAGATGTAGGGATGTTACCCATGACTGAAGTGGTATTTAAAGGTGCGGAAGAATTGAAGGAAATATCGATACATTGGGAAGATGTATTACAACTATTAGATAAACTGAAGAGTAGCAAATCACCGGATGGTATACATCCAAGGGTGTTGAAAAGAACTGAAATATGAGATTGCAGACCTGCTATTAGTAATCTGTGAACTATCATTAAAATCATCTCTAATACCTGAAGATTGGAGGATCGCCAATGTAACACCAATTTTTAAAAAGGGTGAGCCTGACATCAGTACCAGGAAAAATGGTAGAAACCATCATAAAGAATAAAATTACTCAGCATGTAGATAGTCATGACTAATGGGAGACAGCCAACATGGCTTTAGACAAGGAAGATCTTGTCTTACTAATCTGTTATGTTTTACTTTCAGAAAGCCTTTGACAAGGTCCCTCATCAGAGACTTTTGGCAAAAGGTGAATAGTGGTGTACTCCAGGGATCTGTGCTGGGTCTGCTGCTTTTTGACATATTCATAAATGACCTTGAAAGTGGAATACCGAGTGAGGTTATCAAATTTGCAGATGACACAAAACTATTTAAAGTTGTTAAAACCCAAGAGGATTGTGGAAAACTGCAAAAGGATCTTGATAAATTGGAAGACTGGGCATCAAAATGGCAGATGAAATTTAATGTGGACAAGTGTAAGGTTATGCACCTAGGGAAGAACAACCCAAACTATGGTTACATGATGCAAGGTTCCACATTAGGAACCACCACCCAGGAAAAAGATTTAGGCGTCATTGTGGATACCATGTTAAAACCCTCGGCCCAGTGTGCAGCGGCGGCCAAGAGAGCAAATAGAATGCTAGGTATGATAAGGAAAGGAATGGAAAATAAAACAAAAGATATTATAATGCCTCTGTATCGTTCCATGGTGAGACTGCACCTTGAATATTGTGTGCAATTCTGGTCGCCGTATCTTAAAAAGGATATAGTGATTTTAGAAAAGGTTCAGAGAAGAGCCACCAAAATGGTAAAGGGGATGGAAGGATACTCCTATGAAGAAAGGCTTAAAAAGTTAGGGCTCTTTAACCTGGAAAAGAGACGGCTGAGGGGAGATATGATAGAAGTCTATAAATTAATGAACGGAGTGGAACGGGTAAACATAGATCAATTGTTTACCTTATCAGAATATAGAAAGACTAGGGGACATGCAATGAAGCTACAGGGTAAACTTTTTAAGACTAATAAAAGAAAATATTTTTTCACTCAACGTGTAATCAAACTCTGGAATTGTTACCAGAAGATGTAGTAAAGACTGTTAGTGTAGCTGTGTTTAAAAAAGGTTTGGACAAGTTCCTGGAGGAAAGGTCCATAAACCATTATTAAGAAGGGACCCAGGATATCAATGCTTGAACCAATACCAGCATTGTGGAACCTGTGTCCCTTGGAGAAACTGCTAGGTACATATGACCTAGATTGGCCACTGTTGGAAACAGAATACTGGGCTTGATGGACCTTGGTCTGACCCAGTATGGCATATCTTATGTTCTTATGTTCTTCTGCACATCTGGAAAGAAGCAAAAATATTGTGGATGCTCTCCAAGATGCATTATTTAGACAAATGGTGATGGAACCAACCAGGGAAAGCTCAACACTGGATGTAGTGCTCACCAACAGTGATAGTGTGTCAGATGTCTGCGTGAGTGCCCCTGTGAGCAACAACGACCATCACACGGTGTGGTTTGAGATAAAAGCCATGGTACAGGCCAATCATAGCAAGCTCAAAGTTCTAAACTTCAAATACACTGACTTCAATAAAATGGCAGAGTACTTAAAGGAGGAGATGACGGGGTGGAAGGAGATAAAGGAAGTGGAATTGCAATGGGCTAAACTCAAGAAGGCAATAAATGGGGCAACAGATACATATGTAGGAAAAGTAAATAAAAACAAGAGGAGAAGGAAACCTATTTGGTTTTCCAAAGAGGTGGCTGCTCAAATAAAGGCAAAAAACGCAACTTTCACAAAATACAAAAGCTTGCAAACAGAAGAGCACAGAAATGAATACAGGGTCCAACTCAAAGAGTCTAAAAGAGTAATACGGATAGCAAAATCAAAGGCAGAAGAAAGGATGGCTAAAGATGTTAAGGGTAGCAACAAAACTTTCTTCAGGTATATTCGGGAACGGAAGAAGATCAGAGTTGGAATTGCAGGACTCAGAAGTGCTGGGAAAGGACTCGTGGAAAGTGACACTGAAAAAGCGGAATTGCTAAATAAATACTTCTGCTCTGTTTTTACTAAAGAAGATCCTGGAGATGGACCAGCTGTGACTCCCAAATATAAAAATGGGAATGAAGTAGATACCACACCATTCACAGAAGACGAGGTGTTAGAACAACTTGCTAAAACTGAAAGTGGACAAAGCCATGGGACCGGATGGGATACATCCTAGGATACTGAAAGAGCTCAGAGAGGTTCTTGCAGGACTGCTAAAGGATGTCTTCAACAGATCCCTGGAAACAGGAGAGGTTCCTCAGGACTGGAGAATGGCTGATGTCGTACCTCTACACAAAAGTGGTGACAGGGAAGAAGTGTCAAACTACAGGCCCGTGAGCCTTACCTCGGTGGCGGGAAAAGTAATGGAGGCACTCTTGAAACAGCGAATAGTGAACTTTCTCAAAACCAACAGGATGCAAGATCCGAGGCAACATGGTTTTACCGAAGGACGGTCTTGCCAAACAAATCTGAATGAGTTCTTTGACTGCATGACCAAGGAACTAGATCAGGGGCATGCGATGGATGTCATCTACCTGGATTTCAGCAAAGCCTTTGATACTGTTCCTCATAGGAGGCTTGTCAACAAGCTCACTAGCTTGGGGATGGGTCCCAAGATGGTAAACTGGATTAGAAACTGGTTGACTGACAGACGACAGAAGGTGATTGTACATGGAGCTCACTCGGATGAGAGGAAGGTAATTAGCGGGGTGCCCCAGGGTTCGGTCCTGGGTCCAGCACTGTTCAATGTATTTGTGAGTGATATTGCTGAAGGACTAAATGGAAGAGTCTGTCTTTTTGCAGATGACACAAAAATTTGCAACCGAGTGGACTCCCCCGAGGGAGTGGTTAACATGAGGAAAGATCTACAAAAGCTGGAAGACTGGTCTAATGCTTGGCAACTACGATTTAATGCGAAAAAGTGCAGTGTCATGCACTTGGGTAGCAGAAATCCAAGGGAAATGTACAAGATAGGGGGCGCGAGGTTGGTATGCACAGTTCAGGAGAAAGACCTTGGTGTGATTATCTCTGATGATCTCAATGTGGCAAAACAGTGCGACAAGGCGGTGGCAAAAGCCAGGAGGATGTTGGGCTGCATACAGAGAGGGATTACCAGCAGAAAAGAAGAGGTACTTATGCCACTGTATAAGTCACTGGTGAGGCCTCACTTGGAATACTGTGTTCAGTTTTGGAGACCATATCTTGCAAAAGATGTAAAAAGACTGGAAACTGTTCAGAGGAAAGCGACCAAAATGATTTGGAGCCTGCGTCAGAAGCCTTATGAGAAGAGACTTGAAGACCTAAATAAGTACACTTTGGAAGAGAGGAGGGACAGGGGAGATATGATTCAGACCTTTAAATACTTAAAGAGAAATGCTGAACAAACAAACCTCTTCCAAAGACGGGGAAGCTGTAAAACTAGAGGGTATAACATGAAGCTGCAAGGTGGTAAATTGAAAGGCAATATCAGGAAAACATTTTTCACTGAAAGGGTGGTGGATGCTTGGAATGCCCTCCCGAAGGAAGTGGTGGAGGCAAACACGGTGACGGAATTCAAAACAGAATGGGACAAACACAGTGGATCCCTTTACAGCAATAGGATAAAAACAAAATAAACAGTACCATCTAACTTCTGAACCATATAACGTCTCAACAAATAGGGGAGTCCTACATGGAGTGGTGGGTTTACCCCTAAACAAAGACATGGGGAGGGGTGGCCTGCACAGAGTGACAGGTGCACCTACTCTTGCCATCTTGCTGGGCAGACTAGATGGACCATGCTGGTCTTTATCTGCCGTCATTTACTATGTTGCTATGTATGTTACTATGTTACTATGACCTTGATAAATTGGAAGACTGGGCATCAAAATGGCAGATGAAATTTAATGTGGACAAGTGCAAAATTATGCACCTAGGGAAGAACAACCCAAACTATGGTTACATGATGCAAGTTTCCACATTAGGAACCATCACCCAGGAAAAATATTTAGGCGTCATTGTGGATAACATGTTAAAACCCTCGGCCCAGTGTGCAGTGACTGCCAAGAGAGCAAATAGAATGCTAGGTATCATAAGGAAAGGAATGGAAAATAAAACAAAAGATATTATAATGCCTCTATATCATTCCATGGTGAGACCGCACCTTGAATATTGTGTGCAATTCTGGTCGCCGTATCTTAAAAAATGATATAGCATTATTAGAAAAGGTTCAGAGAAGAGCCACCAAAATGGTAAAGGGGATGGAAGGATACTCCTATGAAGAAAGGCTAAAAAGGTTAGGGCTCTTTAACCTGGAAAAGATACGGCTGAGGGGAGATATGATAGAAGTCTATAAATTAATGAACGGAGTGGAACGGGTAAACATAGATCGATTGTTTACATTATCAGAATATAGAAAGACTATGGGAGATGCAATGAAGCTACAGGATAAACTATTTAAGGCTAATAAAAGAAAATATTTTTTCACTCAACGTGTAATCAAACTCTGGAATTTGTTACCAGAGGATGTAGTAAAGGCTGTTAGTGTAGCTGGGTTTAAAAAAGGTTTGGACAAGTTCCTGGAGGAAAAGTCCATAAACCATTATTAAGAAGGGACCCAGGATATCAATGCTTGACCCAGTACAAGCATTGTGGAACCTGTGTCTTTTGGGGAAACTGCTAGGTACGTATGACCTAGATTGGCCACTGTTGGAAACAGGATACTGGGCTTGATGGACCTTGGTCTGACCCAGTATGGCATATCTTATGTTCTTATCTTAAATTGGCCAAATAGGTATTTGTTTCTTTACAAATATGCAATATCCCCCTATCTATAATATAACATCAAAATGATTACAATAAAAACAACCTTAAGAATTCAAATAACTCCCCCAACCCCTCCAACATCTGCTGTTTGCTACAGGACAGCAAGCACATCCTTCATCACTCTACCTGTCCCAGAAAACACCAGAAGGATGCTTGGGTGCATAGGGAGAGGAAAGGCCAGCAAAAAAAAGGAGGTGACTCAGTATAAGTCCCTGGCAAGATCTCATCTGGATTCTGGAGTATTTTGTGTAATTCTAGAGACTGCATCTTCAAAAAGATATAAACAGGATGTCCAGAAGGTGGTGATCTAATGGTTGGTGATCTTCATTATAAAGTTTATGGTGACAGTCTTAAAGATTTTGGTATGTATGCAGGAAGAAAGATGGAAAAGGAAAATACGATAGAGACATTTAAACACCTCTGTAGCATAAATGCACTGGAAGTGGGCCTTTTTCAAGTGAAAGAAAGCTCTGAAACAAGGGAGCATAGGATGAAAGTAAGGGAGAGACTCAGGAGTAATCTTTGCAAATGTTTCCTTATGGAAAAGATAGTGGATGCAGTGGAGGTGGCAGAGACGAGGGTTGTATATGAATCAATGAAAGCATAGGACAAGGACAGAGGATTTCTAAGGAGAGGAAGTAGTTGGTTTGAATGGCCAGATTGGATAGGTTGTATGGTCTTTCTGTGCTGTCATTTTCTGTTTCTTAATTTTTCTGTAAAGACATATAGAGCCTGATTCCAAAAGGGGCACATCCGGGCCATCCAGAAGTCTTCGTGTAGGATAGGCCTGTTAGGACCAGATTCTGGACTGCAGGAACAAAACGTTCCCGCGGTATACCGAATCGAGCCCGAGAATGGCCTGGCATGCCCCTGCCTGCCTGCAGAGACGTCTTCCCTGCAGGCTCTCTTGGCTGCCATGGCTCAACCCGCCTCTTTCCTGCCACTTGACCCAAGACTGGCCAGCCGGTCATTCCCATTCTTCAACCGTGATTGTTCCAGCTCATGAATGTTTCCAGGATTCCTATTACCAATGGCAGATTTCAGCTCTTTCTAAAGGTTCTTGATTGGATTGAGATCAGGACTCATTGTTAGCCATCCTAAAACAATCCATTTGTTCCTTTTTAACCATTGTTTTGTAATTTTGGATGTATGTTCTGGGTAATTGTCTTGCCAGAGGACCCATGACTTTCGACCCAGACCTAGCTTTCTGAAAATAGGTAGAACATCTTGCTCAAAAATACCTTGGTAGTCCTCTGACATCAGGTTTCCTTTAATACATGGGTCTTCAATTCCGCTTCTGGAGGGTTGCAAACCAGTCAGGTTTTCAGGATGGACCTAATGAGTATGCATGAGATAAATATGAATACAATGGGGGATGTGTATGCAAATATATTCATGCATATTCATTAGGTCCATCCTGAAAACCTGACTGGATTGCAGCCTTCTAGGACCAGAATTGGAGATCCCTGCTTTAATATGTTCCAGGCCTCTAGTTCCTGAGGCAGCAAAACAGCCACATAACATTATAGAACCTCTACCATATTCAACTGTAGGAAAGGTGCTGTTTTCCTTATAAACTTCATTTCTTCGCCTGTAAATGTATTGCTGGTCTACATTTCCAAAGAGCTCAAGTTTGGTTTCATCTATCGACAGACCATTTTCCCAGAATGATTGTGGTTTTTCAAGGTGGGTTTGGGCAAAGATCAGATGTGCCTTTTTATGTCTGTCTTTGAGCAGTGGGGTCATCCTTGGTCTTTGCCCATGAAGTCCTTCTTTCTTTAGTGCGTGGCGTATGGTGAGGTTTAAAGCCTCCACTCCAGATTGCTCCAGGTCAGCCTTAATCTCTTTGGATGTTGTACATGGTGTTTCTCCAACAGTCCGCACTAACCTTTGATGACTTCTTGGATTAATTTTTCTCTTCCCACCACGTCCTGGTAGGTTCTTGATAATTCCATGAGCAGCTAATTTCTTAATAACACTGCGAACTGTAGACACAGGAATCCCAAGGTCTTTGGAAATGGCTTTGTACCCCTTTGAAGTTTGATGTTCGGTGATAATGGCTTTTCTGATGGTCTCGGGCAGCTGTATTGTCTTCACCATTGTGAAAATGGAACAGGGCGTGAATGTGACCATTTTAAACATTAGAGCCATCATTCATTGGTTGATTCAAGTCAGATAAGTACTGACAATTGATCACAAGTGCATCTAATTTTACTTAATGGGAATGTGGTTCTTCTATTGAACTGGAGGCCTGGAATGTATTAAAGGAATCATGCAGTCAGAGGTCTGCCAAGGTATTTTGGAGCGAAATGTGCTACCTAGTGTCAGAAAGCTAAGTCTGGGTCGAAGGGCAATTACCCAAAACATACATCCAAAAGTACAAAAAAAAATGGTTAAAATTGAACAAATTGACTTTTAAACTGGCCAACTATGAGTCCTGATCTCAATTCAATCGAGAACCTTTGGAAAGAGTTGAAATCTGCCATTGGTAAAAGGAATCCTGGAAATGTTCATGAGCTGGAACAAATCGCAGTTGAAGAATGGGAGAAACCACTAGCAGACAGATGTACGAAACTTATAGATGTCTACAAGAAACACTTGGAAGCTGTCATCACTGCCAAGGATTGCGCAACCAAATATTAGTGAGGGGTGCTATTAATCCTGTCCTGGTCGTAATTTGTTTCTCAGAAATTACTACATCTAAATTGCATTGCACAGACATCTTTTTTTTTTTATTATATAACTTTGAACATACCATTAAAATATATGATGACATACAGTAGAAATATTTCCAATTATTTCTGAAGATATTGTAAACAACATACTTAAAATACAAGGGTATCAATAATGTTGACCACAGCTGTATTTCCTACCATTTCCTTTTTTAATTAGTCTAGTTTTATTTGATTCTTTTATGTATCAAATATATGTGCATATATAGTCCAAAGGCATTTCACTGGCACTTTTTTAAAATGTAATTTTTATTAAGGTTTGCAAAATAAAAGAAAAAATAATTTATAGAACTCCAGATTACAGAGCATTCTCACAGAAAAAATAAATAAACATAACATCACATTGAAAACTGGATAATGAGGGTGCCCAATTAATGGAAACTGAAGTGCCCTTAAATGATAGACTTAATGCCAAATCTACTGATAATGTACCAAATAGGAAGAAAAAAAAATCACAAAACAGGAAATTACTACTCATTGGTGATTCCATCATCAGAGGCACCAACTTGGGAACACAGCTCAAAGGA
This sequence comes from Ichthyophis bannanicus, assembly GCA_033557465.1. Classification (NCBI taxonomy): domain Eukaryota; kingdom Metazoa; phylum Chordata; class Amphibia; order Gymnophiona; family Ichthyophiidae; genus Ichthyophis; species Ichthyophis bannanicus. The sequence goes on from CM066035.1 coordinate 296,094,276, forward strand.
GAGAGTATGGTCAAATGCCTCCCAGGCTCTTCAGCCAGCAGGAATACAAACAAAATTGTTGGTATAGTTAGTGCAGAAAGTGAGCACTCCAAAACTGATATTGTCATCCACTTGGGTACAAATGACCTGGCTAGAAACAGTGCCTCTGCAGTTCAAAAGGACTTCCAGACTCTGGGAGAAAAACTCAAGCCCATTGCTAATGCTACAGCATGCTCAGAAGTTCTATCTGTTCATGGTAAGGGGGCAGAAAGGCTGCATTGCATAAACAACTTTAATACATGGCTCCAAACCTGGTGCAAAAGGAAGGATTTAGACATATAGGTGACTGGGGAAACATATGGATCAACAAGAGACTATACTGTACTGATGGACTACATCTCTCCGCTGCAGGGAAAAGGATCCTAAGTGAAAAATTCAGGCATTATGTGGACAGGCATTTAAACTAGGGAAAGGGGGTGACGGATGGAGGAGGACAAGTTCAGTACGTCACTCCCAGCAAAAGAAAAACAACATTGGAAACAGCCACACACTTGAACAACACATCAATGGCAAGCAGGAAGGGGCATGTAGGACAAACCCATGCAAAAGGCAGGCAAGCCATTCAACAAATGCTGGAGAGCAATGAGTACAAATGCACAAAGCCTAGCCAACAAAGTTTCTGATCTGGAAACCCTAATGGTGGAAATGGACTTGGGCATTGTGGTCATTACAGAAACATGGTTTAATGAGTCACATGAATGGGATATAGCCATAGCTGGCTATTTAAAAGAGATAGAGAGGGTATAAAAGGAGGAGGAGTAGCCCTGTATGTCAAAAGCAATATTAAAGCTGCTGAAATGCAGGGAACATGTGGAAAAGAAGAAGCGCTGTGGATTGTGTTAGAAAGAGGAGATGGCACTGTCATCCATGCTGGTGTGGTCTACAGGCCTCCAACTCAAACCGAAGAAATGGATAGCGAATTGATTGTTGATATTGCAAAGATAGCCATGAAGGGGGAAGTGATCATATTGGATGACTCTAATCTAACCGATGTGGATTGGAGTGTTCGGTCTGCAAATCTGGAAAGAAGTAAAAAAAATTGTGGATGCCTTCCAAGATGCATTACTTAAACAAATGGTGATAGAACCGACCAAGGAGAGCTCCATGCTGGATTTAGTGCTCACCAATGGAGATAGCGTGTCGAATATCCAGGTGGGTGCCCATGTAAACAGCAGTGACCATCACACGGTGTGGTTTGAGATAAAAGCCAAGGTGGAAGCCAATCAAAGCAAACTCAAAATCTTAGACTTCAAAAATGCTGACTTCAGTAAAATGGCCAAGTACATGAAGGAGGAGATGGTAGGGTGGGAGGGGTTAAGGGAAGTGGAATTGCAATGGGATAAACTAAAGAAAGCAATAAAAGGTGCAACAGATACATACGTAAGAAAGTAAATAAAAACAAGAGGAAAAGGAAATCTATTTGGTTCTCCAAAGAAGTGGCTGCACAAATAAAGGCAAAAAAACACAGCTTTCACAAAATTCAGAAGCTCGCAAACAGAGGAACACAGAAAGAACACATGATCAAACTAAAAGAGACAAAAAGAGAAATAAGGATAGCAAAATCAAAGGCAGAAGAAAAGATGGCTAAAGATGTGAAGTGTGGCGACAAGACGTTTTTCAGGTATATTCGGGAGAGGAGGAAAATCAGAGGTGGAACTGCAGGACTCAAAAGTGCTGGGAACGGATTCGTGGAAAGTGACATTGAGACAGCGACAATACTAAATGAATACTTCTGCTCTGTTTTCACTAGAGAAAATCCTGCAGAAGGACCACCTGTGATTGACAAATATACAAATGGGAATGGAATAGATATCACACCATTCACAAAAGATGATGTGTTAGAACAGCTTGCAAAGCCGAAAGTGGACAAGTCTATGGGTCCAATGGGATAAACCCCAGGATACTGAAAGAGCTCAGAGAAGTTCTGTCAGAGCCTTTAAAGGATGTTTTTAATAGATCCTTGAAGACAGGAGAAGTTCCACAGGACTGGAGAAGGACTGATGTGGTACCTCTCTACAAAAGTGGTAATAGGGAATAAGTGACAAACTACAGGCCAGTAAGCCTTGCCTCGGTGGCGGGAAAAGTAATGGAGGCACTCCTGAAAGAGCGAATAGTGGACTTCCTCGAAACCAAAAGGAGGCAATATGGTTTTACCAAAGGACGATCTTGCCAAACAAATCTGATTGAGTTCTTTGACTGGGTGACCAGAGAACTAGATCAAGGGCATGTGATGGATGAGATCTACCTAGATTTCAACAAAGCCTTTGATACTGTTCCTCATAGGAGGCTTATCAATAAACTCAACAGCTTGGGAATGTGTCCCAAGATGGTGACCTGGATCAGAAATTGGTTGACTGACAGACAACAGTGGGTGATAGTAAATGGAACTCACTCGGATGAAAGGAAGGTGATTAGTGGTGTGCCCCAGGGTTCGGTCTTGGGACCGGTACTGTTCAGTATGAGTGATATTGCTGAAGGGCTGAATGGAAAAGTCTGTCTTTTTGCAGATGACACCAAAATTTGCAACACAGTGGACTCCCCTCAGGAGTGGGAAACATGAGGAAAGATTTACAAAACCTGGAAGAATGGTCTAATGCTTGGCAGTTACGATTTAATGTGAAGAAGTCCCACCTCCAGTTTGGCAGCATCCCTGTTGCCATGGAGGAGAGAGGTCACGTGACAGGAGAGCATCACCCTGGTGTAGCAGGAAGTGATCCTGTAACTAGGACCTGTCCTCCAGGTGATGTAAAACCCTCTCGCACCGAGGAAGTTTTTCCAGGGCTATGTGCCCATGAGGGAAGGGTTAGGACAGCCGTTATAGTTGATGATTCGATCATTAGGCATGTAGATAGCTGGGTGGCTGGTGGACGTGAGGATTGCTTGGTAACATGCCTGCCTGGTGCGAAGGTAGCGGACCTCACGCGCCACCTAGATAAGGTCTTAGTTAGTGCTGGGGAGAAGTCTGCTGTCTTGGTACATGTCGGTACCAATGACATAGGAAAATGTGGTAGGGAGGTTCTGGTGGCTAAATTTAGGCTTTTAGGTAGGAAGTTGAAATCCAGAACCTCCAGGGTAGCATTCTCCGAAATGCTTCCCGTTCCACGTGCAGGACCCAAAAGGCAGGCAGAGCTCCGGAGTCTCAATGCGTGGATGAGACAATGGTGCAGAGATGAGGGTTTTGGATTTGTTAGGAACTGGGGAACATTCTGGGGAAAGGAGGGGCTCTTCCAAAGGGATGGGCTTCACCTTAACCGGGATGGAAGCAGGCTGCTGGCATTAACCTTTAAAAAGGAGATAGAGCAGCTTTTAAACTAGATAATAGGGGAAAGCCGACAGTCGCCCAAGAGCGGATGATTTGGAAGAATGTATCCTTGAAGGATATTACCAAAAGCAGAGAGGTTCCAAAAAAGAGTAAAGTAGCCCAAATGCCCTCGAGTATGGAGCAGACAGAGCTTAAAGATCCCAAATTACCCATGTTTACCAATAGCCAAATTAATATAAATAAAATACAGTCTCTAAAATGCTTGTATGCAAAGGCTAGAGGTCTAAAAAATAAGATGGGAGAGTTAGAATATATAGCACTAAATGAGAGGTTAGATATGATTGGAATATCAGAGACATGGTGGAAGGAGGACAATCAGTGGGACACTGTGATAACTGGGTACAAACTATATCGTAATGATAGAGCTGATCAAATTGGTGGAGGGGTTGCGCTCTATGTTAGAGAGGGCATTGAATCAGAAAACATTAAAGTTTTGCAGGAAACAAAATTTGCTGTAGAATCTCTATGGATTGAAATTCCATGTAAAAAGGGGAAGGCGATGGCAGTGGGGGTGTACTATCGACTGCCTGGCCAGAAGTCCAAAAAACTGCCAGCATGGTTTAAAGGTGAGGTCAGAGAAGCTGTTGTTGCCAAAAAAGCATCTTTCAGGAAATGGAAAAAAGAGCCAAATGACGAAACCTGGAAACAGCACAAGCACTGGCAAATCAAATGCAAGGCATTGATAAAGCAGGCAAAGGGAGAATTTGAGAAGAAGCTTGCTGCAGAAGTAAAAATGCGAAATAAAGATTTTTTCAAATACATTCGTAGCAAAAAACCTGTGAGAGAGTCAGTTGGTCCATTAGATGATAGAGGAGTTAAAGGGGCACTAAGAGGCGACAAGGCGATAGCGGAGAGACTGAATGAATTCTTTGCTTCAGTCTTTACTGAGGAAGATGTAGGGACTGGAGTGGTATTTAAAGGTGCGGAAGAATTGAAGGAAATATCGATACATCGGGAAGATGTATTACAACTATTAGATAAACTGAAGAGTAGCAAATCACCCGGGCCAGATGGTATACATCCAAGGGTGTTGAAAGAACTGAAATATGAGATTGCAGACCTGCTATTAGTAATCTGTGAACTATCATTAAAATCATCTCTAATACCTGAAGATTGGAGGATCACCAATGTAACACCAATTTTTAAAAAGGGTTCCAGGGGTGATCCGGGAAACTACAGACCGGTGAGCGTCATGTCAATACCGGGAAAAATGGTAGAAACCATCATAAAGAATAAAATTACTCAGCATGTAGCTAGTCAAGGCCTAATGGGAGACAACCAACATGGCTTTAGACAAGGAAGATCTTGTTTTACTAATCTGTTATGTTTTTTTGAAAGTGTGAATAAACAGGTGGACAAAGGTGAGTCGGTTGATATATTGTATCTGGACTTTCAGAAAGCCTTTGACAAGGTCCCTCATGAGAGACTTTTGGCAAAATTAAAGAGTCATGGGATAGGAGGCAGTGTACTACTGTGGATCAGGAATTGGTTAAAAGATAGAAAGCAGAGGGTAGGGCTAAATGGCCAATTTTCCCATTGGAGAAAGGTGAATAGTGGTGTACCCCAGGGATCTGTGCTGGGTCCGCTGCTTTTGACATATTCATAAATGACCTGGAAAGTGGAATAACGAGTGAGGTTATCAAATTTGCAGATGACACAAAACTATTTAAAGTTGTTAAAACCCAAGAGGATTGTGGAAAATTGCAAGAGGATCTTGATAAATTGGAAGACTGAATGTGAAATAATTAGAACCCGATTGGATTAAACTCAAAGCAAAAGAAAAGAAAATCCAATACACTCAAGAATTCCCCTAAATGGCTCAACCATATGTTTTTGTCAGAGCTTGTCAGCTCAGTGTCGGGAAAATGATCCAGAGATCATTTTCCCGACACTGAGCTGACAAGCTCCGACAAAAACATATGGTTGAGCCATTTAGGGGAATTCTTGAGTGTATTGGATTTTCTTTTCTTTTAAATTGGAAGACTGGTCATCAAAATTGCAGATGAAATTTAATGTGGACAAGTGCAAGGTTATGCACCTAGGGAAGAACAACCCAAACTATGGTTACACGATGCAAGATTCCACATTAGGAACCACCACCCAGGAAAAAGATTTAGGCGTCATTGTGGATAACATGTTAAAACCCTCGGCCCAGTGTGCAGCTGCGGCCAAGAAAGCAAATAGAATGCTAGGTATCATAAGGAAAGGAATGGAAAATAAAACAAAAGATATTACAATGCCTCTATATCGTTCTATGGTGAGACCGCACCTTGAATATTGTGTGTAATTCTGGTCGCCGTATCTTAAAAAGGATATAGCGTTATTAGAAAAGGTTCAGAGAAGAGCCACCAAAAGGGTAAAGGGGATGGAAGGATACTCCTATGAAGAAAGGCTAAAAAGGTTAGGGCTCTTTAACTTGGAAAAGAGATGGCTGAGGGGAGATATGATAGAAGTCTATAAATTAATGAACGGAGTGGAACGGGTAAACGTAGATCGATTGTTTACGTTATCAGAATATAGAAAGACTAGGGGACATGCAATGAAGCTACAGGGTAAACTATTTAAGACTAATAAAAGAAAATATTTTTTCACTCAACGTGTAATCAAACTCTGGAATTTGTTACCGGAGGATGTAGTAAAGGCTGTTAGTGTAGCTGGGTTTAAAAAAGTTTGGACAAGTTCCTGGAGGAAAGTTCCATAAACCATTATTAAGAAGGGACCCAGGATATCAATGCTTGACCCAGTACACTTGGGAAGCAGAAATCCAAGGGAATTGTATGTGATAGGAGGCGAGAGATTGATGTGCATGGACCAGGAAAAAGACCTCGGTATGATTGTGTCTGATGATCTCAAGGTGGCGAAACAGTGTGACAAGGCAATGGGAAAAGCCAGAAGGATGCTGGGTTGCAGACAGAGAGGAATTACCAGCAGAAAGGTAGAGGTACTAATGCCACTGTATAAGTCGCTTGTGAGGCCTCACTTGGGCTATTGTGTTCAGTTTTGGAGACCGTATCTTGCAAAGGATATAAAAAGACTGGAAGTGGTTCTGAGGAAGGCGACCAAAATGATTTGGAACCTGCGTCAGAAGACTTATGAGAAGAGATTTGAAGACCTAAATATGTACATTCTGGAGGAGGAGGGACAGGGTAGATATGATTCAGACCTTTAAATACTTAAAGGGTATTAATGGACAAACAAACCTCTTCCAAAGACGTGGAAGCTGTAAAACTAGAGAGCATAACATGAAGCTGCAAGGGGGTAAACTGAAAGGCAATGACAGGAAATACCTTTCACTGAAAGGGTGGTGGATGCTTGGAATGCCCTCCCGATGGAAGTGGAGGGGGCAAAGACACTGACAGTATTCAAAATGGCATGGGACAGACATTGTGGATCCCTTTATAGCAACAGGATAAAATCAAAATAAGCATAACTATCTCTTATATCTGAACAAATAGGGGTGACCTACACGGAGCGGTGGGTATACTCCTAAACAAAGGCATGGGGAGAGGTGACTTGCTCGGAGCGGGAAGTGCGCCTACTCTTGCCGCCTTGCTGTGCAGACTAGATGGACCATGCTGGTCTTTATCTGCCGTCATATACTATGTTATGTTACTATGTTAAAAAAGAAATCCACACATGCAAATTCCTTATCATATAAAAGGAGAAAGAAAAATGAATGATAATAATCAATAAACTAGAAAATAAAATTAAGAGGCAAAAGGTACATACTCTACCCTCCACTTACTCTACCCCCAATCTGGACTCTACCCCTTTTTCAAATCCAGCGATTATCAATTGAGAAAGAGTGAGGCAATAAATGTTATCAATTAACTATTTCCACTACTATTACCTTTTTGGGACTGAATCAGTGCTTGCAATTGTGATGGTTCAAAAAATACATAATCTTTACCTAAATATTTAATTAGACACTTCCTAGAATACTTTAAAAAGAAGGTCATACCCAGTGACAAAGCCTTAGGCTTAAACTGAAGAAACCCCCTCCAAACTTGTGTTTTTGCAGACACATCAGGATAAACATGTATAATATGACCAAAACAGAGAGACAACCTCTCTGTGAAAAAAACAGTGAAGGCTCTCTCTTTATCCAAGAGACTTTGGAAGGTGGCCACCACAGTACCCCTTTTGGCAGTCTCCTGAACCAAAGTCTCTAAGAGACCCGTCAAATCACCCTCTGGAAACTGCACCAAACTACCACCACCACCATTTCTAATTGAGGGAGAAACATAATAAGCATTCAAAATGGTAGGTAATTGATCAACCTTCAGATGTCATATAGTAGAAAAAGAATTCTTCAGCATTTCTGTAGCAGAAATTATATTACAAAATTCAAAATTCACAAATCGAAGATTGCAAACTTTCGAAGAGTTTTCCAACCTTTCAACCTTACTTTCCAATAATAAGTTACCCTTCACCAAAGCACTGTTTGCCCCTTCCAGCGCCAGGAGTTTCTTCCTATTGTTCCCTATCAGACTCCCCTCCAAAGCCATCTCATTGGCCATTTTTTTTAAAGAAATATTGTCCATTAAGGGGTTTAACTGCAAGAGTGCTAATAATGTTGACCACAACTGTGTATGTACAGCTGATGAATATTACTGCTCTATGTATACTCCTTGGTGGTGACTGTCTTATATGTATATTTAGCGCCACCATCTATCAGGTTTTGTTTTAGACATAGGCAACTGCTTTGGGTGACAAATATTGAAGGTGCTAAATACCCAGGTCAAAAAGGAGCTCTCTCTCATTTACTTTAAGTCTGCCGTTTGTTACTACTTCAACTCTCCAAGCTACAAGGGAGGATCTATGCCCTCACCTTCTGGTCTTGCCTGTGGGTTTTGAAATCTTAAATCCATCCCTGACACCTATCTGCCTATCAGGAGCAGATGTAAATGCTTGTATGTAACGAATGTGCGAATAATAATATTTTATAAAATATACATGCAAATCATGATTCTGTCCATACTATGCCAAAACTCACTCCCGAACATGCTTACTTTTATACCTGAGTCACATAAAAGTAAGCATGTTCTTGTCATCATGTGTACTTTTACGTGGAGTTATTTTTATAAGCGGCATTTCACACAGGTATAAAGGATAATTTTATGAGATTCACCTAGATTTCAAGCCTATTTTGTAAAGTAAGGAACATGTGCATTGGCAGAAATTCATATTGAGGGCCACCAAGCAAATATCAGAAAGGGCCTCCAGAGCAGTGGGGCTCCTCCTCAGAAGGTATGTGAATGGCTATAAATGAGCCTTCATGCATTACAGGGGTGGCTTGGATGTAATTTATGTCACTGCACACATGTAAGTGGTGAAAAACACATCTTAAACTAGTCACAAACACTTATCCCTGCTGTATGGCAGGTGTAAATGCGCATGCCTAGATTTTTCAAAAAAATGCATAAATTTGCACTTTGCCCACACTTCACTTAAACTTTATCCCTGTACGTGCCCTCAGTATAGGTATGCACCATCGGTCTACTGTGTGTACTTGGAGAAAAGTGATTAAGTACATTATGCTTGTAAATGGACATAAGCTCACAGACACGGTTAAAATACCATGCTTTCCACATGTAAACATGTTTAAATCTAGCTGACACTTACATTATCCTCATACTGACATGAAAAGTGAAAGTGTGTGCCGTTGAGTCAAAGTAGACTCCTGGTGACCCAGTCCCTGGGTTTTCTTGGTAAGGTGCAACCAGAAGTAGATTAATGAGCCTTTCTGCTGTGTAGTAAGTTTATTGCACCTGGTATTCCAAGGTGGTCACCAGTGTTCCCATTAAGCTACGCTGAGTCCTCTGCTGGCATTCCTGCATCCAAGCATTAGCCAGGCCTGACCCCGCATGTGAGCAAAAATATGGCTTTATAAATCAAAAATCCCTGACAGGAAATAAAAATGTTTGTTGGACCATACAATTAAGAATCTAGCCCAGCTACAGGCAGTTCTGCATAGGTCCATTTTACTTAATTTGACATTAAATATATACATTTACATTTTTAAACAATCATTTATAATTTCAAAAAATCTTCACAGCAAACTGCATTTCCAAGGAGAACAACTTAATAAAAAACTCCATTTAACACGCAATGTCAACCGACACATCATGTTCTCAGTTCTGCTTCAGGAAAAACACCAAAGTTGAATACAGTTTTCAATAATCATCTTTCATACAGCAGTGTTCACCAGATCCATATACATTATCTTCCAAAACCTCTTTCTGGCTATCTCAAATATGCCCGCGTCATCTTTTCTATTCTGAAGGATACTGACCTGAACTTCGTCTCAAGGAATAGCCGATACTGAAGATACACAGTCACTTTATTTATTTATAATATGTCGATTCAGCACCTCTATTAAGGCTATGTGGATCCACCATATTCAGGTGGTCGATGTGCCTGGAGTGTATGTGTGTTTATAAAACTACCCCCTTATTGTACATGTTTATCTGGAATGAATGTAGGCGCTCCAGGGAGTTGAATTGGGATGCAGTTTGGATTTAGTTGTTGTGTAGATGCACAATATTGCTGGGCATTGGCGTTCAGAGTCCCTCAGACACCCAGAGTACGCGCCTACCCTCATGATGTAATGCAATCACCCCCCGCTGAGCCCACATGGTGGTGCAAACCTTCCTTAACGTGGTGGTGGCTTGTCGCTCTGCCTCCGTTCCAGGTTGATGGCTCTTCCCTCCTGGCCAGCACACTGAGCAGGCTGCACTTACCGCCCTGCCCTTAGTATTCTACTGTTGCTGGAACATTTGTATGAACCTCTGAGCAGCTGTAAATATCTGTGCCTATCTTCCAAGAGGTAATTATAAAGGCATCCATGCACATAGCTTCCATTTATAGAATAGGTTCAACCTAGGGGCATAGATGCTACTCAAGGTAGGAGCCCTGATATAAAATGTCCCTCTTTGGGGCTAATTTATTTAAGAGTGTGCATACTTTAAGCTGCAATGTACAGGTCTACTTTGCCACTATTTTAGTTATTTATGTAAGTTTATGGCCACATAATGTGTTAATGTCCTTATGAAATACCAATGAACATAAAAGTACGTGTTGAAATAATGGTGCATACATTGCCTGTGAGCTTGTACATGGGCAGAGTTTGAGCAGAACATGGGCTGGGCACAGAGATATTCACATAGACTATGAAATGCTTTAATAAGCGCGTGTCTTAGAAAATTTTAGGCACAAGCTTTTACACTAGCTCTAGAGTAAATGCTCTTTGCCATTCATGCTAGCATTTTATAAAAACAAGTAGGCGCCTAAATAGGCATCTACCCATGGCACCTTGTTATAAAATGACACTCTCTGTATCCATTGTAGTTTTTGGACATGTATCTTAAGTCCTGCGATTAAAGACTTTGGAGGCTAGATGATTTCTCCCTATTTAGGAAGGACACAGGGTTGTCACAGATAGTAAAGAAGAATCGTCACCGTCCGGCAACCCAAATAAGAGCTTCCCTGGGATGATTCACTTCTGAGCAGCATCATAGTACCCCCTCTTCGGTGCAGAGGGCAAAGGGGGGCATTAGAGGGAGGGGGGAGAACTTCATATATTATCAGATTTGGACTGCGTAGTGATTTAAAGCATACATAAATGAGGTAATTAGATAACTAAAATGTTGGCAAGCAGATTAAGCTTTTTGCCCTGACTTTGAACTGATATCATGGTGGAAGCATGCTCAGAGGGGTTTCATCTGCATAATTCCAGATGTTGATGAAGTCAAGAAAGCAACTCCACATATCTGACAGGAATAATGAGTTTCATGCTTATTGTAAGGAAACCAATAATTTATTGTGTGTTTCTGAGTGAGTTTGGCCTCGAAACCCATGTAAAGTGGGTTTATATGGTTTTCCTGAGATCCACATGATCTGTGAATTGTATATTTTGAACATAAAAGGGGATTATATTCATTCACTCAAGGCAATGAAGACATTTTGCTCAAAGGGTTTCTAAGTCCCAGATTTTAATGAAATGTGTCTTTTCCTGAAGAGAAAAACAAACTGATTTTCATATCTTTGAGGCGCACTGGAATACATTTTAACACATGTAACTGATTTCTTTTTAAATTTATTTTTGTAAGAGTTGTTCATATATCTGGGAGTCAGAGTTCATATCCACAGTATTTTGGCAATAGCAATTACAAGATACCTAGAGCTACAGGATAAAAAAAACCAAGGAAAAGCAATGTTCAAGTTCTTCAGCGGAGGTTGCCAATGCACTTCCAAGGATCGTCAGCAGGAGGTCTCCTTGCAGTAGCTTTGACTTCCACAGAGCAATGCTTATATACCTCATTTGTTCATGTGTTATACAGATGTTACTTTTGACACAGTATTGATTAGCACTTAAAATATCATTTAGTTTAGAAAACACACAAAGACCAATTTTGATTAAAAGGTATGCATAAAATCTCTTTTGCTTAAATAATTTAGCATCTAAAACTAGCATTTTGTTTAAACTTTGCATTTTAGGTTTAGTCCAGTATTTGCAATTCTTTGTAGTTTTTCGTTTCTGTTGTTGGGTGATTCTATCAAACTTGATAAAAAGCTTGCATTTACTTTAGCAACTCCCACATCTGATTGACAGTTCAAATTAAAATAAGAAAAAAAGAAAAAAGATATCTATCACATGGACATGCTTAGTAAATTCCACACAGTAGCGCACAATCAGCCCCAAAAAATGAGTGCAGGGGTGGCGCTTGACCTCCGCTAGCAAATGGAGGCCTGCCCGGCTTGCCTCTATGTTGCTAACATGGTTATCATGCTGCCCCCGTGCACTTATAGCCACCCATTGAAGTGGTAAGTGATACATCGGTGGGGTGCTACCTGTGATGTGGATGGTCCACGCAACCGCTTTAGTCTCAAACTCATCCCACACTAGTCGGGTAGCATGGGATTTTTAGCATGGTTACATTTTCAGCACATGGTGCTTTTTACTGCCATGCACTTGGCATGCACTGAACCCCACACTATCCACAGTAGCATATTTTATTAAACATGTTCCAAAGTGTAACTATAAATGGATAGAGTTTGATTTGATTCAGTTTATTTCCTTGATATATGCTACCTGTATCCCACGAATAATTATAATAATGGACATGCTTAGTAAATTCCACACAGTAGCGCACAATCAGGCCCAAAAAATGAGTGCAGGGGTGGCGCTTGACCTCCACTAGCAAATGGAGGCCTACCCGGCTTGCCTCTGTGTTGCTAACATGGTTATCCTGCTGCCCCCGTGCAATTATAGCCACCCATTGAGGTGGTTAGTAATACATCGGTGGGGTGCTATTATAATTATTCGTGGGATATGGTGGTGATGCCGGGTGGAAAAAGAAAGAAGAAACTTCCTGCAGATGGCTCTCAAGTCGGAGCTATCGAGAAACACGTAATTTCCACACCACGAGCTACCATCTAAGGTACTGTGCCTCTCAATCCCTCAGTCGAGGGAGTGAGTTTAAGCTCTGTCGAGCATACTCCTCCGCTTCCTCCTGGATTTTTAGAGTTGTCTGATGAACCTGTTTCTGGTTCTAGTTCTCAACAACTTAGAGAGTTTCCCAAAGTGGTTTCCTGGAAAGCTCCTTCTGTGCTTTCCACGGACTCTCCAGCTTCCACTATTTCTCTTTTGGACATTTGGCAAGTGGTTTCGCGTACGGAAAAAATTCTTGCTGAAACAGTTCCCTTGCTGTATCAGTTTACTAGGGATGCTGTAGATAAGTTTCAATCTCTAGATTCTCAAGTTGGGCCTTGAGCTCCGTGGTGTCAAATATGGAGTCACAAGTTAAGTCTTTTTCTGAACTGCATGTAGTTCATGCGAAGGACAGCCTTATTTTGCACCAGAAACTTGAAAATCTAGAGAACTCGTCACGGAGCAAGAATTTGAGAGTACTTAATTTTCCTATTTGCTCTATGCTGTCCCCCTTAATTTTGTTTAGAAAGTTTCTGAAAGATGCCCTTCTTCTTCCGCAGGCGGACTCTTTTTCTATTCTTAAATGTTACTATTTGTCTACTAAAATAATGTCTACCACTGCAGATCAAGAAATGGCTCCCCCTTTGGGTTCAGATAACTTTAATTTGACTGCTTTCTTAGAGCAAACGCAAGATGATATTCCTACTAGGGCTACATTATTGGTGACTCTTTCTTCTGAGGAAGACGAAGTTACCATTCTTAAAGCTTACTTTAGGAAGAAGGAGACAAAGTTTTGTGGGGACAAGGTGTCCATTTCCCTGATGTTTCAAGGTCTACACAGTCACGTAGGAAAGTTTTTCTTATGTTTAAGTCTAGAGTTCTTGCTCTGGGGGCGACTTTCTTTTTAAGATACCCTTGTAAATGATGTATTTCTCTTGGTTATGACAAATTTGTATTCTTGTCGCCCCCCGAATTAGAAAAGTGGATCCTAGATAAGGAAAAGGCTCAATGACTTCTTGTTATATTTTTTTTTCTTTTTTTTTCCTTTATGCAGGGGATGGGAGGAGTCTCACTGGGCTGTTTAAAGTTGGCTATGGATTTCTCTTTCGAGGGCTTTCCTTTGCCTTGTTTTCTTATATGATTTTGTCTTTGGCAATTGTAGGTATGTTTTCCCCGAGACGTGGGCTGGATTTCTTTATTACTGGTTTCTTTTTGCACATTTATTATATATATATATATTCTTTATTTCTTTATATTGTAATTTTACTGTATAAACTGTAAAATTTTTCATAAATAAAAAAAAAAAAGCTTTTAGTGTAGCTGGGTTTAAAAGAGGGTTGGACAGGTTCCTGGAGGAAAAGTCCATTATTAAATTGGACTGGGGGAAATCCACTGCTTACCTCTCGGATATGCTCTCGGATATGCAGCATGGGATCTGTCTACCTTTTGGGAACCTGACAGCTACTTGTGACCTGGATTAGTCACAGTTCAAAAATGAATACTGGGCTTGATGGACCTTTGGTCTGACCCAGTATGGCATATCTTATGTTCTTATTTAAGTACATTGTTGGTGCCTAAAAATAGCAGTTCCTTATAAAATTACTTCCTATAAGCCAGATCATAAAACAATGAACCTTGAATTCTAGTCCATTGCAGACTCCGTAACAAAAGGGTCACATGATCCCAACTCTTGCCCCCTAGTAGGAGCCTTTCTATTTTGTTGATCCAAATGACATCCCATGCCTGTATGCGTTTATGCTATAAAAATATGGAGGTATGTGAAAAACCACAAAGTGGAGACAATCTCTCTGACACCAAGTCCACCATTTCCCAGGCCTGCCTGCTTTGTATGCCCTGTTCTTTGCTGCCCCTTGCCCCAGAGGATGCTTTAGGTGACTATCTGGTTTACCTAATAATAGGCCTGGCCCTGCGTGCGATGCAATGCAATGCAATGCATGCCTTCAAATCAATGCTGACTCCTGGCAACCCAGCAGACTGTCCATAGTATGTAGAAATTGCAAGGGGTATGTCAGGAACATGATTAGGTTGCGGCATGAGTGGATCAAAAGTTTACACATTTTTACCATTTCATATAAGGGACGCATGTGTATGACCAAAATTATCCACATTGGGATATACAGCGGTTCCCTGGCACGTATAAGTTTTAAAAAAAGTACTTGTTTTGGCCAGCCCTTTACAGGGGGGGGGGGGGTTATTCTCTTTAACCCCCTGTTGTTTATTTCCCCCTCCAAATTGAAATGAATTAAAGATAGTGCCCTCTGCAGTTAGTTGACAGCATTTACTGTATACTGATAGGTTCACAAAATGACTGACATACACTTTATTTATTTACATTCTCTTATATACCGTGCTATTCTGCATCAGTGCGGTTTACATTGAACAAACTGAAATTACATTGAACAGGGTATTATAACTTGGAGATAACTATTTTACAGGGAACATGGGCTATGGAGGGTTAAGTGGCTTGCCCAAGACCACAAGGAGCATCTTTGGGACTAGAAACCCCAGTCCTTCCGGCCCAAGGTTGCTGTCCTCTAGTGGGATTTGAACCCCCGACCTTCCGGCCTGAAGTACCTTGCCCCAACCACTAGGCTACTCCTCCACTTTAGCTGTCCAACTCACTTCCGCAATGCCAATAAAACTACCAGTGCCAGAGCATTCACCTATGTTGCTCCATCGATATGGAATGCTCTTCCTGATTACTTAAGGAACATCAAAGACCTACAAACCTTCCGCAAAGAACTTAAGACACACCTTTTTATAGAGCACTATGGTTTCAACTTCAACTACCAGCAATCACAAACAACATAACTCCTTCCGCTCATCTGAACACATGACATTCTTAACTATCCTGCGCCAAAATGCTCCTAAACAGTAAATTGAGTTTTATATTTTGATAACTGGTTAGTGTAACATCGTTTTTATTGCCATCTTTACCATGTAAATAGTTATGGTAACGTCACTATTGTTGCCATCTTCTCCAATGTAAATATGTTCCTCTGATGTTTTAATGTAAAGTTCCTGTTGTGTGCTACGTTCATTGTAAACCACCACTGATCTCTGGAAGTGGCGGTATATAAATGCTCACAAATAAATAAATAAATAAAATACCAGTTTACACATGTAAGTTGCCGAGTTGCCTTCGCTGGTTTTCCCATGTATAGATTTGTAAAATAGCTCTTCTAGCTCTACAAATACACGTGCACTCCTGCATATCCTTGTGCATATTTTAGAAAAAGCTCCATGTCTGGCAGGGTCATTTCTAGAATACTGCCACAAATTTGTACATCCTGACCTTGATGTCTCAATTTCAATTTCTGTTTCAAATTCCGCCTATGGAAATGTCTCTGCTGGGACTAAATGACATTACAAGAATAATTTTATGAGGAGCCGTTTATTTTAAATTGTCAGAAACATGTCTAAATGTCAGTATTCCAATCATTTATGCATGTAAGTGGCCATTTACATGTGCAAATAACCTCTTATAAAATACCAACTAATGGAAAAGGGCGTGTTGCTTGCATCTTGCATGCTTTCACTGTGGGCATGCACGCAAGTGGAGTTTGGGCAGCACCTAGGTAAAGCAAACATGCATTGATTATAGAATACTATAATTTACGCACATACTTGCAAAAAGTAGGAGTGGCCATGTACAACAGCACTAGTGCTGGTGTAAGCAATGTGCTTTAATTTATGGCATTAGTACTAGTATTTTATAAAGTCAAGCATATATTTATTGACTTTATACACTAGGCATAAAATAGGTGCATGAAAAAGCATGCAAACTAGGCACAACCTTATAAAATCACCCTTCATGTGCCTGCATTTACTTGTATAAAGTCCAGGCGATTTCATAACATGCCATTTTCGTTCATAAACTACTGTTTTATGCACAGAAACAGCTTTGAAAATATGCCCTAGAAAGGCAGTTTTCAGAAGCCATTTATCCATGTAAATGCCTGTTTACAAAGGTAAATAGACTGAAAATTGCTTCCCATGAATTTGTGTAAAAGTATATGCATTGTTTTGCAACATGCATACGTGCCCATATTTCATGGCAAATTTTGTCATTGATCAACTATTTGCAGTCACAAACTTCAATAATTGTTTGGGGGTGGAGGCAGCAGACTTTGACCAGTTTTGGCTCAAATTCAAAGCCGCTAAACCAGAGGCTTTGAGAATGAGCAGATGGCAAAGATCTCTGATGTGTTTTCCTTCGCTGACTGGTGTGGATCTGGTGCCAAAGGATGTTGTAAGGCTGTGGAAAACATATACCACACACAGACACAAACAGACACACACACACACACACACACACATGTACTGTTATTTAGTGCTCACTTCAGAAGATGCTGCTTTAGGTGACTGTCTAGGTTGCCTTATCGTTAAGCTGGCCATGTCTATGAGTGTTTTTATTTTGCATCTTTTCCCTTTAAGAATTCATGCAAAACCTGCTGCTAAAAGTACCTGCCTGTATGCTTTGAAATTTGCCTCCATATAAAATGAGTTACTGTAGAGCAGGGGTCACCAACCTGCGGCCCCCGAGGTCCCTTCGTGCGGCCCGCGAGGCTCTACCCCGGTTAACATTACGTGCGGCCCGCCAAGGATTCCCGCCATTGTATCCACACGCTCGCAGCTCACCGACGACCACCTGCAAGCGTCCCTTCTCCTGTCAGTGTCATCTGTGAAGCCGGACTTTAAGCGTTTGTCTGCTAGCATGAATCATCAGCCATCTCATTAAATTCAATAAAGGTGATCAGCCATTGTTTTCATAATTTTGCGTTTGTTGTTTTTTTTCGCGGGGGCGGGGAGAAAGGGGGTGCGGCCCGCGAGGCTCCCGGTAGTCGGCTGTGCGGCCCGCGGCCCTCTGGAGGTTGGTGACCCCAGCTGTAGAGGCATGTTTACATGCTGTTTGGCTTCACAGTCCAATATTCTCCAAGGGGTGTATTTAATAATAAGGCACATTTTAGATAGGATGTGGAGATCAGAATTGAGACTTTAAGATCACAGCATACATGATTCCGACAGTATTTTAGAAAAGGCTCTGCAAAACATGGCGCCTTTTCTAAAATAGCGCAGGAGTGCATGTGGATTTGCCGATACACAGAGCCGGAGGACTCATATTGTAAATCTACACGTGGGAAAAATCAATGGGGGAAACTTGGTTACTTCCACATATAAGTGCCAGCACTTACACATGGATGATGGCCTTTTTGCAAACCTACACATATAAATGCTGCATATTAGCTACAGATGCTGCTACCTTTATCTAATTTCAATTTGGAGGGGAAATAAACAACGAGGGAATAAGGAGGATAACCCCCTTAATCCCTCCTGTAAAGGGTTGGCTGAAACAAGCCTAAACATGCCAGGGAGAATCTGTAAATCCCAACGTGTACAATTGCAGTCATGTACGTACTTTCCCTAAATAAAATAGGGAATGCACATATAGGGGTATGTTTACTAAACCGTGCAATTGTGCGGGGCGCACTTGAGCGTGCGCTAAGGTACCTTAGCGCACGCTAATAGTGCGTTTTTGTGCCCCGCACATGTGCACGCTGCACTAACGGGCCCGCACAAGTGCGCGGCGCGCTGATGTGCGATAGAGGCGTGGAAAGGCATTCCGAGGGCGGAGGAAGGCTCCCGAGGGGCGGAGGGACGGGGTCAATGGGTGGAGAGTGGGAGGGGAGAGGCTCCCCGCAAAGGAGCGGGGCTGAAATTCAACTAAAAAAATACCACGAGTGAAAACCTCGCGTTAGAGCCGACTTAAAGGGAAGAGAAACCATTTCTGTCAGCAATGTACAGCAAAACCAGGGAAACCTACAAAACGTGAGCAGTGTGATACATGTGCACAGAACAAAATAGCAAATAAAATTTGAAAATGACCACAACAAAATTCTAATAAATTATAATCCAGCTGGGCAATAGTGATAGTCATGGAAAACATCAGAAATCACTCCCAAGAAAGCCCCAAAAAAGAAATATGAATTTTAGAAGGGTCTACACTCCGTCCCCATACAAGGCGAATGATCCCACAGTGAAATTGTGCAGAGCAGGGTTTATGACTCCTGTGGCCAGGTTTCCTATCTCCAGGGACTGCACTGTCTCTGTGGCCACAGTGTGGTGCAGTGAACACAGACAGGAGCCAAAGATCATGAGTTCAAGTCCCAGCTGGGGCTCCTGCAAACCCAATCTCCATATTTTACCCACCACTAAACCATGATAGTAAAGACCAACCTTTTTTGAAGATAACATAAGCATGGTCCAAACACCTCTATTTTACCCTACAGAGCACAGACACCAGAAACATGCGCATTACCTAGACCACAGTCCCCTCAATGCAGTCCTGGAGGGCCACATATCATTTAGCTGTGATGCTGTCAGCAATATAAGGCCATGTCAGCATGGTGGCGGAGGGGTACCGTTGGTGGAGGGGGCAGTGGCTGCTGCCCACAGCAGACGGTGGCCTAGCCCCCTTCACGTGGGTGCAGTGCCCTCCAACAGACAGGCCCTGTCTGACAAACAGCCATGGACTCCCCAGGGAATGCCCTGTTTTTGTGCTAAGACGGTGATGCAGCAGACACAGCCAGTGCCTTTAGGACCAGAAGGTCACAGGTTCAAATCCCAGCTGGGGCTCCTGGCAACCCAGTCCCCTTATTTTACCCATGAAAAAATCATGGTAGTAAAGACTGAACCATTATTGCTGAGACCATACGCATGGGTCAAAAACCTCTATTTTACCCTACACAGCACAAACACCATAGAAATGCACATTACCTATGGCAGAATCCCCCAAATGCAGTCCAGGAGGGCCAAACACCATTCAGTTTCCATGCTGCCTCTAATAAAGATGCCTGTGCTGCATATCTATGCACCACCCCCATGGTATGCAGATGTATCCATGCATATTCATGAGGGACAGCATGAAAACCCGAACAGTGTTTGGCACACCAGGACTGGAGTTGGGAACCTCTGCCGTAAAGCAGCAGCCAACAGGGCCAGACACACCCACACCCACAGGCCCCATTGGCTAATGCCTCCTGGAGAGGCAGGACATTGGGCCCTGCGTGCATCTCCCAATACTAGCAGTTGCATACCTTAGCAATGCCACCCTACACCTGGGTATATGGTACACACCTATCAAACGTTTCCTATGATTACTGGCAGATAGCAAGTCCTACGTTAAGCACGGTTTGCTCATTGAGCTCCATCATAACAATCTATCTGATGTCTGCAGTGTGTGCTTCAGGTCTGGTCTCTGACAGTGTTTACCACCCTGGGGAGTGACCCCCAACAGTATTGCGTAGCATATCCATGCCTGTACTGTGCCCAGGACTGGTGTGGTGGGCAGGGCTGCTAAACCCCTCTATAGTAGCACAATGCTGGCATAGGTGTGGGAGTGTGGGTCTGTCTATACAGTGTGTGGTGGCTGCAAACACCTTCCACAGCCCACACTGCCAGCACTGTTGCCAGTATTGGCCTGCCAATGTGCATAATGAGGAGCAAGGTACCATGGGTATAGCCTGGACAGGGTGACCTGGCCAGGATGCATCTGCACAGGGCATAGGGCACTGGCTGGGACATTGTAGTGGCCGGCCACCACCTACACAGACAGGGTGACCTCAGTATGTCCTGCTGGGGGATCACTCTCACCTTGACTGTGCAGTGACGACAGCATGGCTAGGCACCCCCATAGTGCTATATAGTATTTCTCTCATGTGATATTTATGGGTTTCCTTTTGGGGCCCAGTCACTGATTTATCTGCTTGTTGTGTATGCTGACATCCCAGTTCTGGGTGCATGCATTTCCACTGGGAACATGCACTATGGACTAGCTAGCAGACTGTTTGCAGCTGGTATGTGTCTTGATGGAGTGGCTTGCAGGGTGCAGTGGCTGAAGGCTTGCTGCAGGAGAATATCAGATAGTGGTGGGGTGCAGCTTTGCATATCCAGGCCTAAAGTCTGTCTGCTATTGTGTTATGGATGTGTACAGAGCTGCATTGACTGCCCTGTGGGGTGTCTGTTCCCCAGCAGGACTGGGTTGATGGTCCACTCTACTGCCACCATTGCAGGGAGGTAGAATGTGGATCTGTTGATAGGAGACCCTGTTTGCTGCCCTCAGCCCTGGGGAAGGGGGGGGGGGTGGTGCATAGCCCACCTAGGGGCTATACCTGACTGAGACAGACAGAGATATCCAAGGTGTTTCTGCAGAAACTACCTATCTCACAGATTAACACTGCTTTGGACCTCCTGCATGGCCTCTTTCAGCTATGGAAGGTGCTGTGGACCTGGTGCTGGGTGCCTCACCGCACCCTCAGGGTGAGCACAGTACCCACACAATGTGAAAGTGTGTAGCTACTCTGTGCCAGTAAAACACACGGTCAGTACCCCCTATCAGGCCGAGGTGCTGTGGGGTGCACATGGTCACTTCCCCCTACCAGGCCGAGGTGCTGTGGGGGTGCATTCCCCATCTTGTGTTTATCTGTGGACAGCTGATTTGCATGTGCAGTGCATCATGGGTACGGGTGGGCTAACCCTATCCTGGTGACCACAGCAGACTGTCTGTGTGGTGACGTGCACTCCCTCTGCAGCCAGCCAGGGGCTTGCTAGCAGCTATAGGGCTGTAGCACAATGGTTACTTTACTGCCTGTGGAGCCAGAGGTTATGGGTTCAAACCCACAGTGGGGTTATTTGATAGGACTGCCCAAAGCATTATCTCTTTTTAATGTACATTTTTGCTGCCAGCAAAAATACCCTCAGCGTACTGTACCCATAAGGTGCCTCTGAGGGCGCTTTATAGGGCGCCCTATAGGGCACCTTATGGTTCCCGTCCATGTAAGGTGCACTATACATTATCCTGTGACGCAACTTATAGGATGCCCTTTAGGGGACATTTTAAGGTGCCGTGGCGGACAGTGCACTTTATAATGTGCCCTATGGAGTGCCTTATAGGGTGCCTTATACGACACCTTCAATTACGGCACGTGAGGGCGTGTTTGCTGGCAGCAATTAATAAAATAAAAATAAAGTGCTGCAGGAAACAAAATGTACATTGCAAAGCTGATGACTCAACCAGCCTTACATATTAGGCACACTGGGGAGCAAACTCATGACCCCTGTATCAGCAGTCAGTGCCTTAACCATTGTGCTCCACTGCTGCTCCTCCTTGCCTGGCAGTGCACCTACTTATGCTTTTCATTCCTTAATCTGCACAGTGCTGCCATCAGAAACAGTACTCTGACCTTGTGGTACCTCATACGGCACCCTATAAAGCGCCCTATAAGCAACATTCTAGGGTGCCTTGGCGGACAGTGCACTTTAAAATGTGCCTTATAGGGCGCCTTATGTTAACACGCTTTGAGAGTGCGTTTGCTAGTAGTGATAATTAAAATAAAAATAAAATGCCTCCTAAAGCAATCTTCCCCATAATACATAATGCCTCAGCCAGCCTTGTTCATTGGGCATGGTGGGGGATTGAACCTCTGATCCCTGCACCATTGGTCAGTGTCTTAACCATTGTACTGTGGTTCTGTTCCTGTGCTTGCACATCAGCGCGCCGCCTTATGCCGCCCAATATTAAAATGCCTCCTAAAGCAATAGCACGCTGCCTTATGCTGCCCAATTTAAAACTGGCTCCTAAAGTAATGCCTCAGCCAGACATCTTCATTGGGTACTGTGGGGGATTGAACTCCTGATCCGTGTATCATTGTTCAGTGTCTTAACCATTGTGCTGTGGCTCTGCTCTTCTGCTTGCACATCAGCGCACCACTTATGCCTCCCGCGCAGCTTTCTCATGCGCTAATGTGCGGGGCGCACATGGGCGCCGCGCACCTTAGCGCATATTTAAATCCCGGTTTTTCTTTTTCAGAAAGAAACGCCCACTCCTTATATGGCACCCGCACACTAGCGGGCCGCGCACATTAGCGGGGTTTTAGTAAACATACCCCATAGATTTTTGACCCACCCAGGCCACTCTAACCACGTCCCTTGCAATTTCTTCATAGTAGGGACATCCAAATGTAGAGGCAGCCAATTCAAAAATCTCCATTTACATGTGGAAATTGCAAATAAGGGTTCTACAATAACCCCTGATGCATGTTTGCTAAGTTCACTGTGCTTTAAATTGCTTAGAACAGTTAATGCATTCTGTTAACTGGACCTTCGTTTCTATGCCTTGTGTGTTCGTATTCTTCAACTTCATGATCATGTGGCAATAAAGAAACAGAGAATTGATGGCAGATAAAAACCATATGGCCTATCCAGTCTACAAAGAAGAAATTATTTCAGTAGAAAACAATTTCATAGAATTCAGTGGGTCAGAAAGATCTCTGGGATAGCTCCGATTTAGTGAAAGCGAAGATGCCTTTTTCACGGAATGCATCGCCATAGAAAAGGCAGGTCTGCACAGGAATGACATTGATAACTACCATTCATCATTCACACCACAAGTGCCCCAGGGAACAGCTTCTAAAATGCTTAATTTCTAATCTTATTCATGATATGCTGAAAAGTAATTTAAAGAATTCTTAGATTAGTGAGGCCTTCTATGTTTATAGAAAATCTTTTAACAGTCCAACAAATTTCGGCTTTAACTGGGCTTGCAGAAACACAAAGGCATAAACATGTACATTTATCTAGGTTCTAGAACCACTGATACATGTATAGAAAAATGGCTCTCTCTTCAGTTAAATTTCTTTTGAAAGTATTCTAATCCCAAACTATGTACAAACCTCAAGGGTAAAAGTATTTGATTTTCAAGACCTGTACTTGCAGCACCACAAATTTGATCTATATGTATATTTTTTCCAAAACATGAGGATGTTTCAGAACTTGGGCTCATGGAATTTATTTTTTACTTATAGAAATAAGGGGTCGTTACTAAGGTACACTAACGTTAACATGCATTAATTCATCATTGATACGCATTATTAGTAACAGGTTTCCGTTAAATAATATGAGATCTGTGTTAAAATAACATGTATTAACGTTAGTGCACCTTAGTAATCAGACCCTTAAATATATAAGTGAACGCCTGTGAGTGTGTATATTTTACCACCAGCATAGCCAGGACTTATTTTTTGGTGGAGCTCAATGTTAATCTGGGTGAGCAATAAGCTGCTGATGAAATTATCTCCAGTTCTCTTCTCACTGGCCAGTGCTAGGGGAATAGACTCAAATACAAAGCTGGGAAATGATTTTGACAATCTATACCCCTGTGGCTACATACTGGCTGTCCATCTAATCTACTTATACAGTTATGGGTCAACATTATTGACACCCTTGCATTTTAGGTATGTAGTGTGCAATATCTTGAGAAATAAGTTATCATATTTTAATAGTATGTTCAAAGGTATACAACAACAAAAAAAAAAGATGTCTATGCAACATAGACATAGTAATTTCTGAGTAGAAAACAAAATATGACCTGGACAGGATTAATGGCATCCTTCACTAATATTTGGTTACACAACCCTTGGCAGTGATGACACTCTCCAAACATTTCTTGTAGTCATCTATAAGTTTCATACATCTTTCTGCTAGTAGTTTCTCCCACTCTTCAAATGTGATTTGTTCCAGCTCATGAATATTGCCAGGATTCCTTTTACCAATGGCAGATTTCAGCTCTTTCCAAAGGTTCTTGATTGGATTGAGATCAGGACTCATTGATGGCCATTTTTTTTAAAATTTTTATTTAATATTTCCAACAACAACCAACAACAACACTCCACACATAACGACTACAATGATTACTACTCACTCCCCTCCCCTTCCCCCACCCTTCCCGTCTCCATGTGGTCATTCCCTTGTTCAACACATACAATACTTCCTCTTGACTTGTTTAAACCCTTAAATACAAATTAAAATAGTCACATGCTTGTTCTTGCTATTGCAGCATATTCATCAAGACATTTCCACTTACTTTCTTCTGTACCTGGACCCAAAATGCTTCTCTGAGAATTATCCTGAGAGGATCCCAACCTTCTTCTCGGGCACCTTTGTGCACTCACTGCATCCTGTGCTTTTTCATAGCTAGCATAAAGGCAGACCAAGTTCCACCAATGATGAACATCCAGTCTGCTGGAATCTTTCCAACAGACCATTATCAACTTTAAAGCTATGGCTACCAAAAAATTAAACAAAAAATGATTCCCTTTCTCAACTGGGAGGTTGTTGCACGCAGAATGTAAAATCACAGTCTGCCAAGACAAAGTTGCCCGGAAGCATAAAACATTCTGGATCCTCTCCCATACCAGTGTCCAGAATCTCTGAATGTAAAGGCAGTCAAAAATCATATGCTTTGATGTGCCCAGATGTGCCCAGATGTACCAAACATGACCAACATTTACTTCCAACTTTAGGGTCCCACTTAGAAAGCCGAATGGGAGTAATGTATGCTTAAAGCTATGCATCATAAAGTATAAAGTTTGGACTAAGGCAGCTGCCCTAGAAACTCTATTTACTTTGGTCCATAACAAAGGCCACTTCTGCAGAGAAATAAGGAGACCCAAGTCTTCCTCCCAGCTTCTCCCAGGTCCCAGTACCGAGTTTAAACAGCTGTCTCTTAATAATGCATAAAATTTTGAAATCGCGCCAGCCTTGCTTATACAAGAGCCAGCCATCTTCTGTAAGCCCAATCCTCTGATAAGTTTTTAAATCCTCGACTTTACTAAACAATTCTTTAACTGTATCCACTGGAATTGGCAGCAGTCAGGCAAGTCAAACTCTGCTTGTAACTCTATAAAGGTCTTCCAACATTGAGAGCGGACTAGCTGCCCCAATGTCCAGATCCCTTTACTCTGCCACTTTTTCCATGATATTATTCTATGACCATTTTAAACCTAGGATTACACCATACAGGCATCAAGAGAGAAGGCAGGTTTTCCTCCCCCAAATAACCCGCCAAAAAATTATATGCCTCTTGTGTTGAAACTACCATTCTGACAGCCGTGGAGGAATCAGGAAGTCTCATTCCAATCAATAGGGGCAACGGTATCGGTGAGACCAGCCGTGCTTTTACCTCCACCCAAATCGGCCTCCAACCTTTTTCCTCCTCCGAACACCACAATGCTCCTTGTTTGAGCAGAAAAGCCTGGTGATACCACCTTAAATCAGGAAATTGCACCCCTTCTTTATTCTTGTTCGCTTTCAATTTGTTAATTGCTATCCTGGGGGGGTTTACTTTGCCATAGAAAAATGGTGAGCAAACGTTCCCACGCTTTATAAATCTTTGGAGGTAAAGAGACCAGTAGCATTTCCAAAATGTAATTCACCTTGGAAGTCAAGACCATTTTTATTGAATCGAGCCTGCCCCCACCAAAACATATGTAGAGGTGCCCACTTTATTGTGAAGGACTGAATCAGCTCATCAATATTTTTACAATTAAGATATATAGTCTCTTCCAGGGAGGAGCAGTACTTGACCCCTAAATATTTGATGGCCTTTGCTTCCCACATAAAAGGATATTCATCTACTGACTCTGGAAAGGTGACCCTATTCATTGGGAATGCCACAGACTTGGTCCAATTTATCTTATATCCTGAAACTTTTGAGTATTTTCCTATTATCCCTAACATCTCTGCCACTGAACTAGGTTGGATGAATAACAACAAATCATCCGCATAAGCAGACAATTTTATCTGTAAATCACTGACTATGATGCCCTGGATCTTTTCCAAATACCTAAGTGATAACCTAAGGGTTCGAGTGCTAAATTAAACAATATCGGAGAGAGCGGACAACCCTGTCTGGTTCCACGATGGAGCGAAAAGGGATCAGACAGCTGTCCATTAACCAGAATGCGAGCCTGAGGACAGGAGTATAACACTTGAATCAGTCTGATAATGACGTTGCCAAAACCAAACCAGCATAAAGACTGAATCAAGAAGGTCCACTCCAGCCTGTTGAAGGCCTTTTCTGCGTCTAAGGAAAGCCCTACCACTGGAAAATCTACCTGTTCAGTTATAGACAAGAGGTCCATGAGCAAATGAGCATTATCCGACGTCGACCACCCTACCATGAAGCCACATTGATCAGGATGAATTAGATTAGGTGTTACCTTTGCTAACCTACGCGCCAAGACAGAAGCGAATATCTTGTAATCCTCATTTAAAAGCGAGATCGGTCTGTAGTTCTCTACTTTAAGCGGATCCTTGCCTGCCTTTTCTAATACTACAATTGTTGCCGCATTAAAAGCATCCACTGATGGAGATTGCTCATAAAGAAGATGAAAGTATCTTACTAAATAGGAACTATGTCCTTCTGGAATACTTGATAAAACTCAATAGGAATACCATCCGGGCCTGCCGCTTTTCCCTTTTTTAAGTCTTTAAGAATGGCACGGAGTTCACTTTCCGTGAACTGTTCATCTAACTCCAAGGCTTGTTGTGCTGAGAGAGCAGGATGCGGAATGTGTTCCAAAAATTCCTGACTAGCTTCTTCATTTTCCTCCCCTTTGGAGGAATACAACCCTGAGTAGAATGACCTAAAGGCATCAGCTGTATCAGTGGCCTTAGTATGGAGACCTTGTTGGTCATTCCGAATTGCTTCAATCTTTGTTTTTGTGGCTTTTGTGACTTATTTTGCTCCAGATAATATCTCGCTTTCTGCGCGTGTATTATTTTCTCAGCCTCTGCACTTAATATATTGTTATACTGATATCTTAACCTTTGTAAACGGAGTAAAATGCAGGGGTCAAATCTTGACCGCAAAAGTCTCTCGCCGGCTAAAATTTGAGATTCAAGCCCAGCCAATTTTGCTTTCCTTTGTCTGGCCGCTTTTATAGAAAAACTAGTTATCTTAGCTCAAATAAAGGCTTTAAAGGCCTCCCATCAGGCCCACCCTGCCGTGTCTTCTGGAAGGTTTATAATGAAATAATCTTTAATTGCCTGCTTGATATTTTCACGAAAGGCCATATCATCTAGCATTGTTCTTTGAAAAAACCAACCAGAGCCCATTGAAGGTCCTGCCCCTGCTGCCAGAGTCAAAGATACTGCGGCATGATCCGATACTATAGTACCACAAATTTTCACGTCCACTACCGATTCAACTAAGGACTTAGAAATAAGGCAGAAGTCAATCCGTGAATGCGACCCATGTGGCAGGGAAAAGAAGGTAAACTTCTTTTCAGTGGGATGCAATATGCGTCATATGTCTGATAGACCCGCCTCTTGTGCTAAGAACAGAACCACTGCAGCAGCCCGTCCTATGAGACCTATAGGGTTGCCAATCCAACAGAGGGTCCAAAACCAGATTGAAATCTCCCCCCAGAATAATCTCATGGGATACCAGCTCATGCACTTCCTCTGCAAACTTTTGATAAAAGGAAATGTCATCACAGTTTGGGACATAGACATTTACTATGCCGAGCTTTTGCTCCCCAATTTGCACTAGGACCTTCTCCCATCTCCCACCCGGGTCTGCACGGGATTGCTCAATCACCGGCTGCAAAGTTTTCCGCACCAAAATTATTACCCCATTCTTCTTTTGGTGCGCCGCAGAGTGACCTACAAGAACATACTGCCCCATTCCCAACTTCTTTGCTTCCTTAGAAGACAAATGAGTTTCCTGAAGTAGGACTACATCTGCCCCCTCCTTTTTGCAATATAGTAGAATTTTTTTTCATTTAATCTGATTATTCATTCCCTTTACGTTCAGAGAAAACACCTTAAGAAATCCCATTGCACAAATTTAACATGCAAGCAAACCCAGTAGGGCTTTTAACATTAATCTCAGCATTCATAATTGCATCTTATTCCAAACACACCACCATGGAGACAACCCCAGCCTTCGAAACAAGGTAAACCCTAGGTGAGCCATCAGTTGCAGGACTACCACTCAACCTCCCCTCTTTTACAACCCATTAAATCCCTTCCCCACTATTCAATGTACCACTTAAAACAGTTCCCTTCCCATATTTTTTTTATTTTCCTTTTTATTCTTAATTTCCCTTTTTATATAATGAAAATTATTCATATAACTCCCCCTCCCGACTATTCTCCATTCTCAATCCCATCCAAGTCACTGAAAACAATGTGCACATTATATATAAAGCACTCTAACTGAGCCAAATGACATCCTCTGTTCTTCCAGATTTCCACAGCCAGATTCCGCTCTTGAAGTATTCCTTCCAGCGTCTGCTTCCCTACTCCTGATTTCCAGGTCGAACTTCTAACGCATCACCATAGCTTCTTGTTCCTCTATGAATGAGAGCAGGGCCTGAGGATCCTCGAATGTTCTCGTCTGGTTGACTCTGAGCCTTGCGGGGAAAAATAACCCATACCGGGCCTGGAGGCATTGAAGACGCAGTCTAAGAGCCAACAATTGTTTCCATTTCTCCACGGTTGGTTTGTTAAAGTCCAGAAAGAAAGCAATATTGTGGCCTTCAGACTTCACTGGCGCCAAAGCTTTTGCCGCGGCCATTATCAAGGGAGGAGTAGCCTAGTGGTTGGGGCAAGGTACTTCAGGCCGGAAGGTCGGGGGTTCAAATCCCACTAGAGGACAGCAACCTTGGACCGGAAGGACTGGGGTTTCTAGTCCCACAGATGCTCCTTGTGGTCTTGGGCAAGCCACTTAACCCTCCATTGCCCATGTTCCCTGTAAGTATTAGTGTATGTGTCTCATATCCCCGTGTGTTAAATGTATCCCCCAATTGTGCTGTGACCACTTTGATTGAAGGATAAGGCGGTATACAAAACTGGCTAACTAAATAAATAAAAAAATTATCTTGATCACCTGTGGATGTGTCAGTAAACGCATGATAATTGGCCTCGGATACCGCATTTGAGGGCCTACTTGTGCAGGAACATGATGTGCCCGTTCGATCTCAAACAGCAGCTCAAATTCCAGACGCAACAACTTTGGGAGGTTCTTCTCCAAAAATGCCATCATGTTCCCTCCTTCTGTGCCCTCCGGCACGCCGACCAAATGAATATTGTTCCTGCATGTTCTATTGTTGAGCTCCTCGAAGTTTCGCTCCAACATGGAGATGCATTTGCAGTTGGCCGAGGTCAGTTTTAAACGCTCTTCATGGACTTCAACTTTGGCTTCAAGCCCGACCATCCTCTCCGACAGTCTATTTATTTGTTCTTTTAAATCTTTCAACTCTAAGATATCGGCCTGCACCCTGCTCAGCGCTTCACCATTTGCTGCAACCATCTCTCTTACCACACGAATCTTAGCAAGTATCTCTTGCATGCCTTCCGCGTTCTCTCGCATGCTCGCCGACTTTTGGGGCAAAGGGGGATCAGGCTTCGGTCTCTTCGCACCGGTGTTAAATTCCAGCCGGGTAGGCTTACAAGAAGCCATTTCACAAATGAAGACCTTCCCAAGGCGTATAAAAAGTCTAAATTTGCTTGGGGAAGACAGGATTTATAGCAGGATTAACAGGAGAGGGAAATCAAGCGGCCATCTTGCACTACTTCAGGCTCTGCCATTGCTGGCCATTTTGAAACAGTCCATTTGTTCCTTTGGAACCATTCTTCTGTACTTTTGGATGTATATTTTGGGTCATTTTCCTGCTGGATGACCCATGACCTTCAACCCAGACCTAGCTTTCTGACACTAGGTAGCACATTTTGCTTCAAAATACCTTGGTAGTCCTCTGACTGTATGATTCCTTTAATACATTCCAGGCCTCCAGTTTCTGAGGCAGCAAAACAGCCCCACAACATTATGGAACTTCTATCATATTTAACTGTAGAAATGGTGTCTTTTCTTTATAAGCTTCATTTCTTTGCCTGTGAATATATTGCTGATCTGCATTGCCAAAGAGCTCAAGCAAAATAGCCCCACAACATTATGGAACCTCCATCATATTTAACTGTAGAAAGGGTGTCTTTTTCCTTATAAGCTTCATTTCTTTGCTTGTAAATATATCACTGGTCTGCATTTCCAAAGAGCTCAAGCTTATTTTCATCTGTGGATAGAACATTTTCCGAGAAGGATGTGGTTTCTCCAGGTGGGTTTGGGCAAAGATCTTTTTATGACTGTCTTTGAGCAGTGAGGTCCTCCTTGGCCTTTGCTTATGAAGTCCTTCTTTGTTTAGTGCATAGCGTATGGTGAGGGTTGAAACCTTCACTCCAGATTACTCCAGGTCAGCCTTAATTTCTTTGGATGTTATACATGGTGTTTCTCCAACAGTCTGCACTAACCTTTGAAGACTTCTTGGATTAATTTTTCTCTTCCTACCAAATCCTGGTAGGTTCTTGACAATTCCATGAGTAGCTAATTTCTTAATAACATTGTGACCTGTAGACACAGGAATGCCAAGGTCTTTGGAAATGGCCTTATACATCTTTGAAGTTTGATGTTTTGTGATAATGGCTTTTCTGATGGTCTCAGGCAGCTGTCTTGTCTTCACCATTGTGAAAATGGAGCAGGGAGTGAATGTGGCCATTATAAACATGAGGGCCATCATTCTTTGGTTGATTCAAGTCAAGTGAGTACTGACAGTTGATCAAAGATGTGTCTTATTTTACTGCAATGTGAATTTGGTTCTTCTGTTCAAACTGATTTGAATTGTTTATAAGGGTGCCAATAATCATGTCCTAAACACTAATTAAGCCCTTAGAAATCACCAATATGTATTCCTAAATCAAGATGACTTCCTATCCCAAGACATCCACCTTCTTTATCAATTGACCGGTGAAACATGCATTAACTATCTAAGGGGCATGTTTACTAAACATTCCTAACGTGCGGGGCCACGGTAGTGTGCCTGTGCCATATAAGGAGTGGGCGGTTCAGGCCAAAAAAGGAAAAAAAAAGACCGTATGTGTGCGCGTCGCGTTAATGTGCGGGGCCCACATTAGCGCGTGGGAAGGCTAAGTGGGGCGCAGTTGGGCACATATAGGAACAGAGCCGTAGCACAACGGTGAAGACAATAACCAATGGTGCAGGTGCCACAGGTTCAATCCCCCAGTGTGTGCAGCCCAAAAAGGCTGGCTGAGGCACCACCTTGAATGTGGAAATGTGTGTCAGGAGGCAAAATAGTTTTAAGGCGGCGCACTGTTCATTTTGGGGCGGCATAAGGCGGCGCACTGTTCATTGTGGGGCGGCATAAGGCGGCGCACTGTTCATATTGGGGCAGCATAAGGCGGCGCACTGTTCATTGTGGGCAGCAGGATGCGGCGCACTGTTAATTGTGGGCAGCAGGATGCGGCGTGCTGATGGCCACAAGGCGGTGCGCTGATGCTAAAGCAAAGGGACACAGCCACAGCACAATGGTTAAGACACTGACCAATGGTGCAGGGACCAGGGGTTCAATCCCTCACAATGCCCATTGAAAAAGGCTAGCTGAGGCAGTATATTTTTTTTTTTTTTTTAATTTGTTTATTTTCAAAAGTAATATAGAAATAAACACAAACCAACAACATCAACCATCCAAACATAACTATTACAGCAACACATATCATCCATAACCCCACCCGCGTTCCCCCCCCTCTCCCCCCCCTACCCACTGCCCTAATCCCCTTGGCTCGAAGTGCGAGTCCCCCCGCCCCCCCTCCATCCCGCCACCCCTCATACCAGCCCATACAGCCTTAAAGGCCTTCACATTATGTCGCTGATGTGCTGTTATGGCACTCATAGTCCACAGATGGTCAATACGCTGCAAGACCATACCCATTGTCGGGGCATGTTCACTGCGCCATCGGGCCATAATGGCCCCTCGCCCCGCCCCTATACACAATCCCACAAACATCAGGGTCTCCCGCTCCCCCCATTCCGGCATATCATTTAATAAAACCATGGATGCCGTGAGACATACCTCCCGACCTAGCAGGGTCTGGAGCCAATCCTCCAAGCCCTTCCACATCAATTGCACCCTCTCACCACCCCAAACTATGTGTACCAAATCCCCCACTTCCCACATCCCCGCCAACATTCCCCACTCTCCTGTGCCCTAAAAGCTTTCAACTTCCCCGGAGTCCAGTACATTTGGTGCCGTACTTTTAGACTATTTTCGGAGTAGGTTGGACCCGGGGCTAACCATCGGCACCACCGGTTAATATGTTCCCAGCGCTCCTCTCCCCACTGTCCACCATTGCTTCTCTCCCATGCCAACTACCCTTTGCTCCTCCCCTCCGCCCCCCTGCCTTCCCCCCGGGTCCGTAATTCCCCATAAAGAAGGGTAATAATCCCTCGCCGTCCTCCCCCCCCTCGCAGGGCTACTTCCAGGGGAGCAGCTGCCTTCCGCAGATCAAGCATTACCCCCTTTCGCCTAATATACGACACAATTTGCAAATACGCAAAATAGTGTCGGTCTGGCACCCCATACAGCTCCTGCAGGGCAAGAAAGGATCTTACTTCCCCACTGTTCAACAGCTGCCCCAGGGTATGCAGCCCAATTACCCCCACCTACTGAAACCCTCCCCCCTCCCGCGCTGGGCGGAAATCCTGCATTCCGCGCAAAAAAGTAGTCCTTGTATACCGCTTCCCTCGTAACAGGAGACTCTTCGCCCTCCCCCATCTCATCTGGGTATAATCGCGGAAGGGGCCCCCCCCTCCACCCTCCCTTCTCCCCCCCGGATCCCACAGCCACATCTGCAGGGACGTGTTGGGCCCACGTAACTGTTCCAACTCGACCCAAATTGGTATCTCCTCCCCCCCATGCCAGCTCACCACAGCTTTTAACTGCGCCGCGAGATAATACTTTTCCAGCCACGGCACCCCCAGACCCCCCTCCCTTTGCCCCCGATACATAGTGCTCTTAGATACCCGGGACCTCCCCCCGGCCCATACAAAATCGTATATCTGTCTCTGAGCCTTGCGCAGATAACTAAGCGGTACCCTACCGGGATAGAGCCAAACAAAATCAGCCACCGAGGCAGGACATTCATTTTAATAACCGCTATACGCCCAAGCCATGTTAAATACACATGCCGCCAGCGCAACATATCGGCCTGTATCGCCCGCAAAAGATTACTAAAATTTCGCTCCCAAAGCTGACGCCAGTCCTTCCCCATTTGAATACCTAGATATCTATATGCCCCCCCACCCACCTAAACGGAAAACTACTTCGAAGGCTAGCCTCTAACCGCTCCCCTAAGTTAAACCCCAAAATCTCAGTCTTGCCACCATTAATTTTGTACCCCGAGACCCGACTGTATTGTTCTATTTCCTGCATCAGGAGCGGCATTGAAAAAAGGGGATCCCTTAGAGTATAAATAACATCATCTGCAAATAATGCTATTTTCGACTCCCAACCATTCATTACCACCCCTTTGACATCCACCGCCCGTCGCACCCGTTCGGCCAATGGTTCAATAGCCAAAGCAAATAATAGGGGTGACAGCGGGCAACCCTGCCTCGTTCCCCTCCCCAAATTGAAAGCCTCAGAATAACTCCCATTCACTCGTATGCGGGCCCGCGGAGCCGTATAGAACGCTCGTACCCACTTAATGAAGTTTACTCCCAACCCAACTGTTTCCAATACCATCAACAAGTACTCCCATTCCACCCTATCAAACGCCTTCTCAGCGTCTATAGAGATGAACACAGCTTCCTGCCCCGTTCTTTGAACCTCCCAAGTCAGATTACAAAGTCGGCGAATATTATCTCCCCCTGCCGACCCGCTACAAAACCAGTTTGATCCGCATGAACCAGGGACGGCAGGACCTTCTGCAAGCGCGTGGCCAGAATCTTCGCCAGGAGCTTAGCATCCACATTCAAAAGGGAAATAGGCCTGTAAGAGCCGCAGACCATGGGGTCCTTACCCGGCTTAAGAAGAATAGTAATGCCCGCCTCCTTCATAGTATCAGGAACCGCTCCAGTCTGGAGTATCCCGTTGAACACCTCCACTAACAACGGCTGGAGCTCCACCCCAAAGACTTTATAAAATTTTCCAGTCAGACCATCTAAACCTGGGGCCTTCCCCAGGTTCAGGGTTTTTAATAGCCGCCGCCACCTCTTCTCCATCTATCAAGCGGTCTAAGCGGCTCTGCACCTCTGCCGCTAACCTGGGAAGCTCACATCCCTCGAGGTATTGTCTGTGCTAGCTTCACTTCCCGCAGGAACTTCCCTGCTATATAACCGTCGATAATACTCCTGGAATGTTTTACGAATCCCATTACTCCCCGTCACCAGCTGCCCCCCCCCCATTCCGGATACCACCAATAGTGGCCTTGGCTACCCTTGCTCTCAAGCGTCGGGCCAACCGTTGCCCCACCTTATTCCCCCCCTCAAACATAGCCTGCTTAAGGATATTTAATTCATGAGCCATCTTGCTGGCCCTTATCTGGCTAAGCTGGCCTCTCAGACGCTGCAATGCACCAAGGGTACCCTCATTCAAATCACACTGATGGCTCCCCTCTAAGTCCCGTATCTCCTCTAATAACCTCCGCTCCTCCTCCCCCCGAGTCCGGCATTTTCTCGAGGCTTCGCCTAAGAGATGGCCACGCACCACCGCCTTCAAACCATCCCAGACCGTACCAAGGCCGACCTCCCCCATTCAGATTAAAATCCTGGTATTCCTTAATCACCTCCACGGTCCGCTCTACTACTGCAGGATCCTCTAGAATGGAATCATTTAGCCTCCAGAACTTCACCCCCGTGTCCCTATAGCCCAAATTGAACCGAATGCTCACCGGCGCATGATCCGACCACGTTATAGATCCCTGCTCTACCTCCACCACCTTACTCATCCAGCCACAATCTACCAGATCATGTCAATCCGGCTATAACTCCCATGTGGCGCTGAATAGTAAGTATATTGTTTCGCCCCGGGTTCCTACAGCGCCACGCATCCACTAACCCCAAGCCCGCTTTCATTGCCAACATTTGCATGCGCTCTCGACGTCTCGCCGCCCCACTCCCCTGACCATTGTCAAGGCGAGGGTTAAGATTTAAATTAAATTCGCCCCCCAATAGAATCGGTATATCTTCAAATTTTTCCAAATCAGCCCACATATGATCAAAAAAACTCCCCCTGGACCTCATTCTGACCATACACACTTAATATCCAAACCATGTCGCCCACCAACCGTACCTTAACTCCCACATACCTCACTATCTTATCCTATATTCCCCCACCACTTTATCACTTATCCCAGCTCCCACCATAATCGCTACCCCACCTTTCCGTGGCTCCTCCCGCGGCCCCGCCAACCCCACCGTCGGCGCGCTACGGGTCGCCAGCGGCCGGTCCTGCCCCCACTTTCAAGTGCGTTTCTTGAACACAAATAATATCTGCCCGAGTCCGTGCCCCCTCCTTTTCCACCAATCTACGCTTGCGCCAGGTTCTTAAACCTTTAGCATTAATTGTTACCATCTGCAGTGTTTGCTCCCCCGTCTCCCCCTGCCTCTTCCCCCCCGTCCCCCCCACACCTCCCTTCCCCCCGCTCCCCCTCCCCTCCCCCCCTCCTAGAGACTCCCCAGCCCTTCCCCCCACCCCCCCTCCCTCCATCCCCATCCTCCCTCCTCTGGAGGCCTCCTGTAGAGTAGCGCCCATCAGTGCAGAGCTACCCACGCGCCCTCCGATCCCCCACCCAACCCCCCTCCCTCCTAGAGAACTACCACCCGATTCCGAGCTATGCCCCTATGCACCCTCCCCAGCTACCGCCGACCCTTGCCCCCCCCCAGCCCCCAGCCCCCCAAGCTCTTCTCCGTCCCCTCCCTCCACCCCCCTATTCTCCCGCCACTCCCTTCGCCATTGATCAGACTCCCACCCGCCCCCCCCTTGCATTCCCAGACCCCGATCCATAAGAAACCAATATCAGAACTTGCCAGCATCTCCCAACCACAGCTATCCTTACACCCCACACCCTCCCCTCCCAGTCCACAAATTACATTTTCAAGGCAACAACAGAAATCCCCAGAAGCCATACCCAACCCCCTAAAAGTTCACAAACTCCTCAGTGCACTGCCAGTCAGCTCCTGCTAGCTTCCTCCTCATGTAAGAGCTGCATAGGGCTTGGGAGATCCGCCGCCGCCGCTTCCAATCCATTCCGCTCCGTACGCTGCTCCTGCTGCTCACCCGGCCGCTGTTGCGGATCCTGCAGCCCCGCCTCTCTTAGGGCCTTCCTCGCTTCCTCGCAGGTCTTCACCCTCCAACTACGCAGCCCCACCGTAAAGCAAAGGCCAAACGGATAGAGCCAACGATAGCGCACATTTTCCCGCCTTAACACTGTTGTTACTGGTTGCATCTCTCGTCTACGCTGCAGGGTACCAGCTGCCAAGTCGGCATATATCGCCACCTTATAGCCTTGCCACTCCAACTCTCGGGTCCGACGCATCAGTGCATCAATTTTATCTTTAATTATATAATCTCGGAGGCAAATAACAATGTCTCGAGGCCGGTTAGGCCGGCGTGGTCCCAGCGCCCTGTGCGCCCTGTCCAACACCACTCGAGCCTCCTCAGCAGATGCACCCCCCGCCAGCAATATATCCCGACATATTGCCTCAGCTACTCTCCGGCTATCCTCAAATTCCGGTTCCTCGGGCACTCCCCGGATCCTCAAATTATTGCGCCGAGTGCGATTTTCAAGGTCCTCCAGTTTATACTGAATTTGCTCCTTCCATTGCTCCCACTGTGTCAGAGTGTGCGCTACTTTCCCCTGCGCTTGTTGCACTTTAGCCAGCTGCTGCTCCTGGGCCTCCGTGCGCCTGCTCAATTCACTCATTTCTGCTCTCAATTCACTGCAGACTGCACCCACCTCCGCTTTCACCGCGGCTAGTTCAGTTTTGAGCTCTCCAAACCAGGCTTTCATCTCCTCTCGGGATACTCCATTCACCACCGTCGTGCCCGCTTCCACTGCCAGAGCACGCGGTACCAGAGAGTCTCCAATCACCCGAGGGGTTCCGCTCCCCCGCCGCCATCTTGGCTGCCCGCTCTCCTGCAGTCCCACCACTATAAGCAAAGTCTTTTAAATCTGCCGCCTTCTTACGGGTCGTCATCTGGCCTGTTCGGGTCTCCACTCCTTTCGCCACTTAGTTCCGCTGTTAGAGGGGCAAATAGCCACCGCGGGGCCGCAGCGTTATCGCAATTGGCAGGGGGTATCACGGAGCTCCGAACTCAGGCTGCCATCTACACCGGTGACGTCACTTCCTCCGAGGCAGTATATTTTATGTTGTGGAGTGCTTTAGGAGGCTTTTTAATTCTATTTTGTGATAACTACTAGCAAACGCACTCTCACAGCATGTTAACATAAGGCGGATCATAAAGCACATGTTACAGTGCACCGTCCGCCAAGGCACCCTAGAATGTCCCCTATAGGGCAGCATGTATGTTGCGACACAGGATAATGTATAGTGCACCCTATATGGATGCCAACCATAAAGTGCCCTATAGGGCGCCCAATAAAGCACCCTCAGAGGTACCTTATGGGTACAGTACGCTGAGGGTGTTATTGCAGGCATCAACATATGTACAGTAAATGTAAAAAATGCTTTGGAAAACCCTATCACAGAACCCCACTGTGGGTATGAACCCACAACCTCTGGCTGCACAGGCAGTGGCATAACCATTTGGCTACACCTCTATAGCTGTAAGCAAGTTCCTGCCTGGCTGCAGATAGCCTGCACGTCACATCACAGACAGTCTGCTTGTGTAAACAGGATCGGGTTAGGCCACCCGTACCCATGATGCACTGCACATGCAAATCAGCTGTCCACAGATGCACACAAGATGGGAACTGCACCCCTAAAGCTACCCGGCCTGGTAGGGGGAGGTGTCCTTGTGCACCCACACAGCACCTCGGCCTGGTAGGGTGTCCTGAGTGGGTGGACAAACGGCAAAGAGTAGCTAAACACCATCACATTGTGCGGTTACTATGCCCACCCTGAGTGTGTGATGATGCGCCCAGGACCAGGTGCACAACACCTTGCATGGCTGAATGTGGCCATGCCAGAGCTCCAAAGCAGCAATAACCTGTGAAATAGGTAGGTGCTGCATAAACATCTTGGAGATTGCTGTCTGCCACAGTCAGTGGAACAAACACACACACCCACACCCAGACAAAACAGGGTTTCCCACCAACAGATCCCCATACTATCCTCCTTCCTCCCCCCCCCCCACCCCCACCCCCACCCCCACCCCATGGCAGCAGAGTCAACCATCAACCCCAGTCCTGCTGGGGAAGTAGACACCCCCCACCCCCAAACAGGGCAGTCCAAGCAGCCTCCACATCCATCCATAACACAATATCAGACAGACATTAGGCCTGGATATTCATAGATGCACCACACCACTATCTGATATTTTCCTGCAGCAAGCCATCAGCCACTGCACCCTGCAAGGCACTCCATCAAGACACATACCATCTGTGCTCAGTCTGCTGGTTGGTCCTGATGGAAATGCATGCACACACAAGCAGATAAGTCAGTGAAAAGGCCCCAACAGGAAACCCATATATATCACATGAGAGAAACACAATACAGCACTATGGGTATGCCTAGCCATGCTGCCATCACTGCACACTCAGGGTGAGAGTGATCCCCCAGCAGCACATACAGAGGTCCCCCTGTCTGTGTAGGTGGTGGCCAGGCACTACCATGTCCCTGCCAGTGCCCTATGCCCTGTGCAGCTGCATCCTGGTCAGCCCACCCTGTCTGAGATATACCCATGGTCCCTTGCTACTCATTATGCACATTAGCAGGCCAATACTGGCATCAGTGCTGGCAGTGTGGGCTGTGGAAGGGGCTTGCAGCCAGCACCCACTGTATAGACCAGGGGTGGGCAAACCTGGTCCTGGAGGGCCGCAGACCAGTCAGGTTTTCGGTTTATCTCTAATGAATATGCATGAGATATATATGCATTAGAGATATCCTGCCAACCTGACTGGTTTGTGGCCCTCCAGGGCTGGATCTGGAGACCCCTGCTTTACACCTCTGTCATTTAAGATTGTGAGTGGACAAGGTGCAGATGTCCAAGACATCAAAAAGGTTAGATAGAATTTGTCACAGTCCTCCTCACTTCTCACCACCACCAAAAAATTGTCTATTAGACAACTTTTTGGTGGTGGTGAGAATCGAGGAGGAATGTGACACATTCTATATACCCTTTCGATGTCTAGGACATCTGTACCTTGCCCACTCACGATCTTAAATGACAGAGGTGTAAGGCAGGGGTCTCCAAATCCAGCCCTGGAGGGCCACAAACCAGTCAGGTTGGCAGGATATCTCTAATGCATATATATCTCATGCATGTTCATTAGGGATATCCCGAAAACCTGACTGGTCTACGGCCCTCCAGGACCGGAGGTGCCCACCCCTGGTATAGACAGACACACACTTCCACACCTATGCCAGCATGGTGCTACTATTGAGGAGGTAATTAGCCTTGGCCACCAAACCTGTCCTAGGCACGGCAAGGCATGGATATGGTACGCAGTACTGCTGGGGGTCACTCCCCAGGGTGGTAAACACCGTCAGAGGCCAGTCCTGGAGCACGCCCCGCAAACACCTAACACAGTGTTTCCCAACCCAGTCCTACGGGGCACACCGGCCAGTCAGGTTTTCGGGATATCCCTAATGACTATGCATGAGATATATATGCATTAGAGATATCCTGCCAACCTGACTGGTTTGTGGCCCTCCAGGGCTGGATTTGGAGACCCCTGCCTTACACCTCTGTCATTTAAGATTGTGAGTGGGCAAGGTGCAGATGTCCTAGACATCGAAAGGGTATATAGAATGTGACACATTCCTCCTCGATTCTCACCACCACCAAAATATTGTCTATTAGACAACTTTTTGGTGGTGGTGAGAATCGAGGAGGAATGTGACACATTCTATATACCCTTTCGATGTCTAGGACATCTGCACCTTGCCCACTCACAATCTTAAATGACAGAGGTGTAAGGCAGGGGTCTCCAAATCCAGCCCTGGAGGGCCACAAACCAGTCAGGTTGGCAGGATATCTCTAATGCATATATATCTCATGCATAGTCATTAGGGATATCCCGAAAACTTGACTGGCCGGTGTGCCCCGTAGGACTGGGTTGGGAAACACTGACCTAACAGATTGTTCTGATGGGGTCAACTAGCAGTATGTGTGTAACGTATGGATATCTATCTGCCAGTACTCCTAGCAAACGTCTCAGAGCTGTGTACCGTATACCTCAGGTGTAGGGTGACATTGCTAAGGTATGCAGGTGCTAGTATTGGGAGATGCACGCAGGGTCCACTGTTCTGCCTCTCCAGGAGACATTGGCCAATGGGGCCTGTGGGTGTGGGTTTGGATGTGTCTGCCCCTGTTGGCTGCTGCTTTACGGCAGAGATTCCCAACCCCAGTCCAGGACTGCATCACACTGTTCGTGTTTTCCTGCTGTCCCTCATGAATATGCATGAGCTACATCTACATGCCATGGGGGTGGTGCATAGATATACAGCACAGGCATTTGTATGAGTGGCAGCATGGAACCTGACTGGTGTGTGGCACACCAGGAATGCATTTGGGGGAGTCTGCTCTAGGTACTGCCCCTGTTCATGGTGTCTGTGCTCAGTGGGGTAAAAGATTACCATTGCATATGTCCTCGACACGAAAGGTGTGTCCTTACTATCACTGTTTAGGTGTGGGAAAAATATGTGGCTAGGATTAGTGGAAGCCCCAGCTGGGCTTTGAACCTGTGATCTTTTGTTCTTGCATGCATTGTCTGTGTGCACTGCACCACCATGTAGCCACAGATTGGCTGGTTTCCCTGGAACATCCATGACTGTGGATCCGGCAGGGCCTGTCTGTTGCAGTGGACTGTGCCAGCCTGCACATGGCTAGGCCTCTGTCTTCTGTGGCTAGCAGCCACTGCCCCCTGCACC
Organism: Ichthyophis bannanicus; assembly: GCA_033557465.1. Lineage (NCBI taxonomy): Eukaryota > Metazoa > Chordata > Amphibia > Gymnophiona > Ichthyophiidae > Ichthyophis > Ichthyophis bannanicus. Next base: position 296,135,841 of record CM066035.1, read on the forward strand.
ACATGTACTCGTCCGCCAACATGCTGGCATGAGCTTCTCTCAGAAACAGCAGATGACCAGATTGTAATGTGGAAGTACGGGACTGCATTTGGGGGATTTGGCTGTAGGTAATGCCCATTGTTGTTGTGTTTTTGCAGTGTGGTTTAAAATATGGGTATTTTCCCCATGCTTATGTTCCCTGCAATACAGGGGTGTCTGCGCTATCTTTGTTTAGTGGTGGGTAAAATATAGGGGCAGGGCGGGGTGGGGTGGGGCTGGGCTGGCATGTGCCCCAGCTGGGATTTGAACCTCTGACCCTCTGGTCCTAGAGGTACTGGCTCTGTCCGCTGCACCACACTATGGCCACAGAGACAATGCAGCCCCTGGAGGTAGTATACCTGGCAGGATGGAGTCACAAACCCTGCTCTATGCATTTTTACTGTGGGCACATGCACTCTGTCTGGTGACAAACGTGCACATAAACCCCGGAAATGACCACAGACACTGGGGGACAATATATCACCACGCTGGGCAAAAGTGATATTAATGGGCAACCATAGCAAACACTCCCAGGAAAGCTCCAAAAAGGACATTTGTTTTGGATGAGTCTCCGCTCCGTAGACCCTTCCAATATTCATTTCTTCTTTCTGGAGCTTTCCTGGGTGTGTTTTCTATATTTGCCCATTACTATAACTGTTCCCCGGCTGCATTACTATTTGTGATATTTTTGTTGTGGTCACTTTCTATTTTTATTTTCACTTTTGTGCTGTGCACATGTATCACACTGCTCACGTTTTGCAGGTTTCCTCGATTTTGCTGTACATTGCTGACGGAAATGGTTTCTCTTCCCTTTAAATGCCCTCTACCGCGAGTGTTTCACTTGCGGTAGTGTTGCTTTGGGATTCGGCCCCGATAATGTGCGGGCAGCCTCTCCCCTCCCCTTCCCCGCCCATTAAACCCGTCTCTCCGCCCCTCAGGAACCTTCCTCCGCCCTCCGTTAGCCGTTCCACGCCTCTATCAGACATTTGCGGGCCCGTACTTGTGCGGGGCCCGTTATTGTGCCGCACACCTGTGCAAGGGTGACACGCACGATTGCGGGGCGTTTAAGCGCTCTTAAGTACCGCTTTTAGTGCGCTATTTTGCGGCGCGCAAATTAGCGGTTTTTAGTAAACATGCCCCTAAGTTTTTTGTCGGATCACCCACCTTGAGAGGAAAAACCTCTCTCGTAGTGGGTCCTCCTTTTAATCAATTTTGAAAAAGACCCAAAAGCCTAAAAACAATGTGGAACTGGCCGCATAAATGCATGCCGCTCCTATTGCTAACAAATGACACCACATAGTGTTTCAAGCTGAGTGGCTTCTAAGCTCTTCTTCAGGCATATGAACTTTATTGTATTTACGATTCCAGTTTATATCCTTGAAATGACACTTAAACAGCAGGTGAACTATCGATCAACATAGCCAGCGTCTAATTAAAAGCAGCTGATTCAAAAAAACTCTATGAATGTAATGACCACCAATCAACTTCAGCACTGAGACCATTAGGGGCTATTGTTTGTAGTTTAAAAATCCAGCATTGTTCTTTATATTGCAATTTAGAAAGACAATCACCTCCCCTAACATTATAGGGAACATGATCGATAACCAACCATTTTAAATCCTCAAAATGATGCTTCTATTGAGAACAATGTAAAGCCATTGGAGCTGTCAAACCAAAGAGTTTATACGGGATCGATTTTGCAATAAACGTTTTCTTATAGGGCAGGAGGTTCTTCCCACATATTGCAATTGACACTGGCAAATAACAAGAAAATCTACAAATGAGGACAGACAGGAAGTCTTATGATGTAATTAATATTCCTGATTTAGAATCTGTCCAATAAGGCCCCTCCAATGTGATAACACAAAAATCACAAGGACTACAAGCAAAATGACCAAACTGTTGCCCTGATTGTGTATCCAATCTTAGTGATGATGTTTGAATGATCAAATCTCCAATGTTGGATCCTCTGCGATAAGCAACCATTAAGGGTTTTTGAAAACAAGTATGCAAAGACAACATGGGCTAATGATGTTTTAAAATACTCGTGATCTTTGCAGTGTTTGACATATATGGGAGAATGCCTATAAATCTTTCAGTTTTTGAGGAATCCTGCTGTATACTGATATCTTGCCATCATGTCGGATGATTATATAAAGCTTGTTTATATGCTTTATGTATCAAAGGTGAGGGATAACCTCTATCCCGAAGCCTACTATTTAAATCTTTAGCATGTTTTTAGAACTCTCCTAATGTAACTGTTTAATAAAGATATCGTTCTTCAAAATGTGACATATATAAAGTTGCTACTGATGGCACCACTGTCGCTCCCATGGCCACCCCAAAACATTGTCAGACAACAGTTTAACTCTGTTGTGAAAAAGTCCTTTCTAGCCTTGAGACAATTACGACCCTACACAAAACAAACCAAACCAGAATCCCCCTAAAGACCCATAAAACAAAAAGATTCTGACAACAAACGTTCCCTTATAACTTTATATATATTTTTTGTCGGAGCTAGTCGGCACAGTGCAAAGAAATTCTCTATGCACCACTGCGACCTCTCCTTTTAATCAAAGAATTTTGAATTAAAGAATTTATAAGTTTTGCCGAAGTATAACTTAGCTTTGTTGATGATTTCATTGGAAAAGCAAAATCAGCTTGAAAAGCTCTTGCCAGATATATCGAAATGACGACGTGCCACACGTTTCGGGTTATTTCAGATTATTGCATAACCCTGCTTCAGGTCCATTCGTTGCTGGTAAAGTGCAAAACTTCAATGTAAAAGAAGAGTGGGAACATCTCCAATCTTGTAAACTTCGGCGTCTGACGTCATTTGAAACAGAAGACTGCTGACTACCAATCGGAGCGCTCAAACACCTTAGCCGATAGATGAATCCCACTAAACAGGGAAACCCCCATTGGACAGCAGTGTAAAAAGCTTTTAATTGTGATTTAAATGATGGTATACCAATCGATCTGCTGGTTTAAACCTCTAGGGGACACCGAGTTCAATAGAAAAATCCACCTCTGTTCGCATAGTTGCAATTGTTGCTCACGATCCCCTCCTCTTGGATCCGAAGGCACAAAGTCCAGCACCCGCCACCGTAATGAGCTAAAGTCATGATGATAATTTAAACAATGCTCAACTGTAGGTGCTGAAAGGGTCCCCGTCCGCAATCTCAAAGCATGTTCTGAGAGTCGTGTCTTCACTGTGTGTATAGTACGGCCAACATAATAGAGAGAGCATGGGCATACAATGAGGTACACCACAAATTTCGAAGAACAGTCCGTGTGCCAAACAGACGAATAGGCCAGGGATGTATGAACAGCCGTCCAATTAAGACCTGGTAAAGAAAGCGAACAATAGGCACAAGAACCACATGTAAAATGTCCTTTAGCTTCATGAGATGATACTGGACGATCCAGTTTGGAAGTTGTCCTCACTATTAAATCTCTAAAATTAGCCTTGCGCGAATATGCTATTTGCAATATTTTCTCTCGGAAACATGAGTTGACCAGCAAGAGGCCATTTCCTGTTTGGTGAATTATCCCCTGGAATTACCGGATCGAATTCCCAGGTCATTTTTGTTAGATTTATTGGATCTGTTTTTGAATAATAGCTTTTTCTTACATCAGCAGCAGTATTATAAACAGGTGTTCGGAATAGCGATGGGGGCGACAGTGTCCCATCTATATCGACCATCTTTATGGCAGAGTTTGAAAAGAATTATGTATACTCTGATCCAGCATTTGTATTTATCCCTTTTTGGAAAAGGTTCCTGGATGACATCTTTTTTCTTTGGACAGGAACAAGACAGGATTTGGATCTCTTCATACAAAGGCTTAATACTTATGAAGTTAAGATTCAATTTACGGCACAGATGGATGTTCAATGTTTGCAATTTCTGGACATTATGGTAATCCTGACTCCTGTGGGTTTTGAAACTACTTTATATTGTAAGTCTGTGCAATGGAACACGCTGCTTCAATATGACAGTTTTCACCCAAGGGCTTTGAGGGAGGGACTACCATTTGGACAGTTCTTACGACTTTGACGGAACTGTTCAAGTTTACAAGAGTTCTGTTTACATGCAGACAAATTGAAATTACGTTTAGTTCAGAGGGGGTACCCTTGCTCTGTGGTGAAAAAAGCCTGTAAGAGGGCTAGGTATTTACATCGAGAATGGCTTTTCACCCCAACTGCATCTGTAGCCTCGGCTGACGTTATTACGGGGGTTTTCCCCTACACTAAGGAGATTACTAAGGTGGTACAAATATTGCGTAAATTTTGGCCCATTTTAGGGTTACACTCATGTTTCCGAGAGAAAACATTGTAAATAGCATATTCGCGCAAGGCTAATTTTAGAGATTTAATAGTGAGGACAACTTCCAAACTGGATCGTCCAGTATCATCTCATGAAGCTAAAGGACATTTTACATGTGGTTCTTGTACCTATTGTTCGTTTTCTTTACCAGGTCTTAATTGGACGGATGTTCATACATCCCTGACCTATTCGTCTGTTTGGCACACGGACTGTTCTTCGAAATTTGTGGTGTACCTCATTGTATGCCCATGCTCTCTTTATTATGTTGGCTGTACTATACACACAGTGAAGACACGACTCTCAGAACATGCTTCAAGATTGCGGACGGGGAACCTTTCAGCACCTATAGTTGAGCATTGTTTAAATTTTCATCATGACTTTAGCTCATTACGGTGGCGGGTGCTGGACTTTGTGCCTTCGGATCCAAGAGGAGGGGATCGTGAGCAACAATTTCAACTACGCGAGCAGAGGTGGATTTTTCTATTGAACTTGGTGTCCCCTAGAGGTTTAAACCAGAAGATCGATTGGTATACCATCATTTAAATCACAATTAAAAGCTTTTTACACCGCTGTCCAATGGGAGTTTCTCTGTTTAGTGGGATTCATCTATTGGCTAAGGTGTTTGAGCACTCCGATTGGTAGTCAGCAGTCTTCTGTTTCAAATGACGTCAGACGCCGAAGTTTACAAGATTAGAGATGTTCCCACTCTTCTTTTTTATTGAAGTTTTGCACTTTGCCAGCAACGAATGGACCTGAAGCAGGGTTATGCAATAATCTGAAATAACCCGAAACGTGTGGCATGTTGTCATTTCGATATATCTGGCAAGAGCTTTTCAAGCTGATTTTGCTTTTCCAATGAAATCATCAACAAAGCTAAGTTATACTTCGGCAAAACTTATAAATTCTTTAATTCAAAATTCTTTGATTAAAAGGAGAGATCGCAGTGGTGCATGGAGAATTTCTTTGCACTGTGCCGACTAGCTCCGACAAAAAAATATATAAAGTTATAAGGGAACGTTTGTTGTCAGAATCTTTTTGGTTTTTGAGACAATTACGAGCACTACACCTTTTTCTGGACCTCGCTGCTCAACAGACTATAGCACTTGCATACATCATTTAATGTATCGATTATTGGAACATGATCTACTCAGGGTTGTTTGCATCAGAGATAAAAAGGCTTCAGACTATTCTAAATCCAGCAGTTCGGATTCTTTGTCACGCATACAAATTTGACTATTTGTCACTCCCCTTCTATGTCAGCAGCACAAGTTGCCCGCTCTTTATCAAATAAAATTCTTACACTAACACAAGGCTCTCTATACAGACATCCTGAGTACCAAGAAAATGTGGCAGAAAGATACAGAAATATTTCCCATCATATTGGGAGCCACTTGCTTAATAAAGAAGAACTTCCAAGCACATCTTGACAAACTACCCATACATTTATTTTATTTATTTATTTATTTCAAAGTTTTTATATACCGCCCCTTCTTGATATCAGGGGCGGTTTACAATGAACTCAACAGTCTACATTAAACATTGCAGGGGTTACATCAAACTGGAGGTAAGAAGTATATGGGGAGCATTGTTTACATATACAATTTAGATCAGGGGTTCTCAACCCTGTCCTCGGGACCCACCTAGCCAGTCGGGTTTTCAGGATAACCACAATGAATATGCATGGGAGAGATTTGCATATAATGGAGGCAGTGTATGCAAATCTCTCTCATACATATTCATTGTGGTTATCCTGAAAATCTGACTGGCTAGGTGGGTCCCGAGAACAGGGTTGAGAACCCCTGATTTAGATATATGTTATATCTTACAAACTCCAGAAGGAAGCTCTCTTTGGAACAATGCAGGTAATACGCCGAACATTAGCAGTAAATACTCCACATACCCTGGCTTAGAAGTGAGGTTTATGACTGTCATGGCATGTGCAAAATTAACACACCACCAATAAACTCTGCACAATACAGTTTTATTCACCAAACTAATTCAACTAATACATCCAAAAATATCAACAAATAAATAAAGCTAGAAGGACCTCAGGATGGCTAAAACCCACATGTAGTGAAAAATCACTATAGGGAATAGCAAACGCTTACATCACAGGTCCCATAGCCACCTAACCTAACCACCAATTCCACCTATTAAGATAAATCCAAAACACCAAAACTAGCACTGGGGATACTTCGTCAAAGCTACAAAAACTTACTAACATACACCATTCATACAACATACAAGACACAATTACTATAAAAAGCGTCTCAATAATAATAAATATGCTGATAGAGACAGTGCTGGTACCTTCAACACTTTTCCTAAAAAGAAGGAAACCAAAAATAAGGACATACAGAATTATATTATATCCAAGACAGAGGGCACACAGCACTTATCTGTAAAGGACGATACACCAAACAGCTGACAAGGAAGGTCCAAACCACGCTCAATCGCATTTAACTTCTCATCCAAGACAACAACGGAGAACCTTTTTTTAGTCCAACAAATCTTCAATAGTAGCACTTCTTCGATATTACCACTCGCCCGACGGAGGCTTCCGTTTCGCCACACAAAGGGCTTCTTCAAAGGGCCAATTCTAAAATTAAACGACCACCAGCTACTTACATGGACGGTCTCCGATAGCCGGCAACACGGCGTCTGACGCACATTAAAAGAACACTACCACCAATCACAACATCACTACATCAAAGAGGGAGGAGCTGCAAGGCACACATTGACAAAAACACCGGAAAAGATCAAAAACATTAAAAAAACAAAGACCATTCAATTTTGTCATTTAACCCATGGGGATACAGCGTATCTAAAGCATAAATCCACCGCTGCTCTTTCTGTAACAGTAGCTTCCCACGATCTCCTCGCCGAATAGATAAAGGGACATAATCAATCACAGTGCAGCGGAGATCTTCAAACTGATGAGTAAACTCCAAACAATGCTGAATCAAAGGAGTATCTATACGTGATTTCCGAAAACTATATTTATGCTCTGCCAAGCGAGTCTTCAATGGGCGAGATGTTTTGCCAACATACAATCATGGACATGGGCACCAAAGACCGTAGACCACAAAAGATGTAACACAGGTAGTATGAGCCTGCAAGTAAGGGGTCTTACCCCGATGCTTAAAAGAATCACACAGTTCATGCTCCATGAGTATACAAAAAGAACAACGTTGACATGCCTCATGGCCTGGACTCGTCTCCAATGCTAAAGACTGCAGTAGTACAGCGGGGCATAAATAATCCCGTAAATTGTGTCCTCGGCTATATGCTACACGAAGATGACAATCAGAAAGTTTTGGATGAGTAGTCAATAATGTCCATCTTTTATGGAGAGTTGACACAATCCAATGAGACAAGTTAGAATATGGCAATACACAAGTAACAACTGTTCGGGAGTCCGGTTCCACATTCGGAGAAGTAAACAGCCATTCCCGATGATTGAACCTTGCTCATTTATAGGCTGTAGATAATACCGTTGCAGGATAACCTCGATCCTCAAACTTACGGCGCATAGCCATCCTGAGGTCCTTCTAGCTTTATTTATTTGTTGATATTTTTTGATGTAATAGTTGAATTAGTTTGGTGAATAAAACTGTATTGTGCAGAGTTTATTGGTGGTGTGTGGATTGTTGTTGCTCTGAGATAGCTTATTGTTTTGGATGTGCAAAATTAACCCATATGGAGAAACTGCCTTGAGACACCCTTGTTTATTTAGCGTCACTTACATTGTTACATACTGCAACTAGGGCTCTCCAGGGTATCCACATCAACCATCTTAACATTCCTCCCATGCCTTGTGCTAAGCCCACTTTTTTCTTTATAGTCAACACACTATGGAGCTCTCTGCTCCTTCATCTTCGGTCTGAATTATCTTAAAAGAACTTCAAGGAAGGGCTAAAAACTCACCTATTTAGCCTGGCCTTTGAGGAATACTAGTATGTTGGCAGTAGGCCAGGGATGGCTTGTGCTTGTGGAACACTTCTTTGTTCTTCTTTGTTCTTATTTCTCTTTCATCTCATGATTGTAGTTCTCTTTCCTACTATGAACTAGATTTTTGTAGTTATTGTACACTGCTTTGCTATAATTCAAAAGCAGTATAGTAAACACAAATATATGAAAAAATATCTATGTTCCAAAGTTTAGGGGGGGCCCTGTCAAATGTGCTCCATACTCAGGAGATTAGGATTGACAACTATTTGGGTTTTTTTGAGGATTCTACTGATTTCTGTATTAATGTTTGGAAGCTAGAAGGATGGTTAACATATCTGCATATTTTTCAAAGTTTATATCCTTTCTCTGCAGTTCTCTAATCCTCTCCCCTGTGTAGTCGGCAAGAAGATGTACCAGATCTCCATGTTTACTCTAAAGATCTTGGCTTATCAACTATAGATGCTAATCTATCACCACTCGCTGTTAGAGCAGGTCATGTCCCCTGATTTGTCTCCTGAAACCTTTGAGCAGGTCCACCTAGTCCTTCAAGAGTACACATACTATCTCCTCAAGATGACCTATGATGCCTACGACACCACCACTAGAGTTGCAGCGGTAGCCAGGAGAATGGCCTGGCTCTGTGCCTCAGAGAAGATCTCCATAACCAACATGCAGACAACCCTGCTCGGGAGATACTCTCTTTGGAGACAAGGTCCAGAACAGAGTAACTCAAAGGAAGGATAACTGCCCTGTGGTTAGGGAATTCTCCACTCCATTCCTGGAGCTGCTCTCCCAAGCCACAGAAACCAACAACCCTTTCACAAGCAACAATATCTGCTACAATTCTTCCAGCATTTCTATTCATGACAGTGTTATCAACCCTATATAAACCCTCTACACTTTGTTCACTTTCTCAGTCATACCGGCAACGCCAGTGCCCTCGTGAAAGGAAACAGCAGCCCACAACAGCAGTATCAACACTCAGACCCAACCCATCCTTTTGACGCTTTGCCAGTGTGAGGCTGAATATGGTTCTTCAGGGAAGTCTTTCAGTCTATCATCACTGACCAGTGAGTCCTCACAATAGTGGAACAAGGTTATCACTTTCAGTTTGCCTTTTCTCCACCCATTCACCCCCGCCCCAGGCCCTCTGCATCCTGGAACAACATCTACGTCTTCAAGTGGAGCTTGACTCCCTCCTTGTAGTGGATATGATAGAACTGGTGCCCCATTGGGAATAGGGTCAAAGATTCTAATCCAAGTTCTTCCTTATCCCCAAAAAATCAGGGCACTTATGACCAATCCTTGACCTACAAGGCCTCAACATCTATATTGTGACAATATTTCAAAATAAATACTCTGGCCACCATCCTACCTCTACTCCAGCAGAGCAACTGGTTTGCATCCTTGAACCTGAAGGACCCCTAAACTCATATCCCAATCATCCCCCATTACTGCACTTTGTCTTCATGTGCCACAATGTCCAGTACAAAGGTCTCTTATCAGTTCCCAGATTATTCACCAAGGGCCCAGTTTTCGAAGGCATTTACATGGGTAACTTTCCTAGTTACCTGTGTAAATGCCTTATCTGGGATTTTTGAAGGGCACCTACACATGCAAGTGCTCTTTGAAAATCCTGGATATGTCCCTAACGTGCCTCAATGCTATCCCCTTAGCATCAGGGCATGTTGGGGGCATTCCATGGCGGAGCAGAGGCGGGCCATGGCGCTACCCATGTAGCACTGATTTTCAGTGCTATACGGTTAGTGCTCTGCACCTTAAAGATAGCCATGGGAAAACCTCGCCTATCTTTAAGATGCTGGGGCTAACTGTGTAGCATCAAAAACCGGTGCTACATGGGTAGCTCCTGTGGCTTCATGGCTCTGTAGTGACACCCAGATTTTCGATGCCAGGGCCGCCTATGACCCCAGCATGGAAAACCTGGGTTAGGTGGGAGGGGAGCGGGCTATGCGCCAATGCGGCGCATAGCACCACCCAGCTCAAGATCAGGCCCCAAGTACCTAGCAGTGGTGGTGGCGCACATCTGCAAGACTTGACACTTTGTGACTAGCTGATTTTGGGCAAAGATCCAACCGCAGTCCTAGGCATTTTGACCAATACCATCACCCTGTTCAGGTTCTGGGGTTCATGACTGATGAATAAAAATCTATCTGCAACCAACGCAATGCATCTGCTTCATAGGTGCCAACATTGATACACCATTGGCAATGATGTTTCTTCTGGAAGACAGATGGTACTCCATTCAATTGCTGGTACAGTAGATCCAGAGTGCCTGGGGAGTTTCAGTGAGAACCATCCTATGACTGTTGGGCTATATGGCAGTGGCCATCTGCCTGATACCATTTGAGTGATGGCAGATGTGCTCCTTCCAAAAGCATCTCAAGACTCATTGGAACTAGGGGTGTCACTCCCTCTCCAGATGCATACTGATTCCAGTCTCTTTCAAAAACAACCTCACTTGGTGGGCTCGACCTCAAAATCTAGCGATGGGATACCCCTTTCACAGTGCTCCACCATAGTTAGTCCTCACAGCAGATACCTTGCCCTGGAAATGAAAAGCCCATCTAGACCAACAGAGTATTCAAAGAGCTTTGGTCAGCAATGGAACATCACCATTATATTGACCAACTGGAACTTCAAGTTATGCTTCATGCTCTCCAAATGTTTGCATCCTCTCTGCAAGACACATGACTTATTATACAAATGGGCAATCAGTTCTCAGGATTCTACATAAACAAGTAGAGTATCTCAGGCTCCTGGAGACTCTTCAGAGATGCTCTATGCATCTTGACATTAGCACAAGCATTCGGATACACCCTGTGGACTACATACCTACCAAAAGAGCACAATCAGCTATCATCCAACCGAGCTCTGAAAACACTTCTTGAAATTGTACTCTACTACCACGGCAGTCCGTATAGGTCCGTCTTCTGTTGGCGAGGATTGGGAGTCCTGCTGAAGCAATAGCACGCCTATTGTCAAAGCTATGTCTGTTTGACCATATGCATTTGTTTTTGTGTGCATTGACAGTGTTGTGACTTTGCCTGAAGTGCCAGTAGGGTTCTCTGCACCTGCCAGTAGAAGATGAGTGTTCAGATCTACAGTGATGTCACCCTGGCAAAGTATTAGAAGTGTTTCGGTCCCCACAAGCCGAAGAGGAGGAACAGGGCCCAGGCCTATAGTCATGACTAGTGGTGCCAATATCTCCCTCCCACCCCCATCACACTCATCCCCTTGCACACTGACTAGAACCCATACTTCTTCCACACATACTCCTACTCTCTCATCCCCATGCACTTTTAAACATACCATCTACATTGACATCCCCTGTCCTTACCCAGCCATTCTCAGTTCTCTGCCATTTACAGACATCCCTCACATTCACACACACACTATCCTGTAACTCACTATCCATGTAACAACACACAACACCACCCTGCCCACATACCCACCCATTCACCAAAAGCACCTTTATGCAGTGCTTAGAGCATGCAGTTTTCAAATTGGGTATACTCGAGTAGAACAAATAACCTTGCCTGCTTGAGTTTGGTTCTAATCAAGGAAATGTTTCTGACATGAGTCAGGTTCCAAATGTATCCAAGTGCTGACTTCTTCTCTGTTTGCATTATTCATCAAAGAAGTATGGTGGTATGGGTCAACGATAAGGCAGAGCTCATCATAAGCAATTTCTGCCTTCCTGAAGACTCAATGTTCCAGTAAACAGCAGTTGCCTCATTATTGCATATGGGGTGATTACAACAGATTTGATTTACTAAGTTTTTCCAATAGATAGAAAGTAGGTGAAAAATCCTTCATAACTTCAGCAAACAATATTAAGAGCCTGATTTATATTTGCTGAATTGTGGCAGTGATGATTTGTGATACAGTCTATGACAGTTATTTAGGATGTGTGCCACCAAACTACACTTACTCCAGTGGTTCTTTACTGTTGTATCTGATGTTGCTGTAATGCAGACATTCTCCTTGGCTCCTGTTTTATTTTTCTGGATGGTGTTCTAATTTTTGGAATCCCTGATCATTCTGTTCCAGATTAGCAGATGGACTGGTAATTAACCCACTGACTAACTCTGGATGGAAGAGAACATAGCACTGATTTTCAGCATTGTGCACCTAAAGTAGGCTCCTAAATCTAGGCAAATAGATGACAGAAGTAAAATTTAAGGACACGATATTCAACTGGGCAGGGCTAAGTGCTGTAGAAGTGGCAATGGAAGTGAATATCCGGGTCTGGCTGCGCTGCCCAGAAGCCGCCGAGGCAACCGTGCAACATTGATATTGGATGCTGCACGGTTAGCCTCGGCGCCTATAAGATAGTTGAGGGTTTTCCCCGCCTCCGCTCCACCCCAGAATGCCCCCGGCATGTCCTGATGCTAGCTGACTAGCATCGGGGTACATAGGGGACTTAGTCGGGGATATTCAACGGCACTACCTGTGTATGTGCTATCGAATATCCGGTTAGCAGGCATTTACAGGTTAACTGGCTGTTAATCGTGTAAATGCCTTTTGAATATCGGGCCCTAAGAGAATAACTTTTAGGCTTCTAGAATTAGGTAAATTTTCAGCCAAAAGCGTAAGGCATATTTTAAATAATACATGGAGAGGGTAATTTAGATGTCCAGGACAGGATGTGGAAAATTCCCACAGGATTTTATGAGGTTCTGCCAAACGCACGGCCTCTTGTAAAATATGTGCAAGGACATGCAGAATTGCACGTTGATGTCTCCAGAGAGCAATGATTTTAAAAAACTCACGTGGTTAAACAAAACAAGATAACTAGCCCACATGTAAAGGGGAGCAGCTTTTTAAAATCACTCCTCCCTATCTGCCTGCACACCTCAATCCCGTAGCCCCCATCCCCCTGATCATCCCTGTAGAATGGTTCCTCTCTAACCCCTCCCATGGCATCAGATACCACAAAACCTCCCCTTACATCAAATTTTCCCCATTAAGAATATTTCTCCCCCATTAAGAACCCATCCACCTGAGCTCCCCTGTGGCAAGAAGAAACCTCCCTGTAGGACACCCCCCCCCCAACCACCACCCTCAATCTCATCTCTGGCATTTCTGGGGTTCCTGATGTTTAGTGGAAGCAAGGTGATCCCATAGTTGTGCCTGCTCTTCATGGTCCTGTTTCAAAATTGTACCAAATAAGGCCATTCTAACCCCTATTGGTAATATTGTAAGATTACTAATGGGGGTCATGGGTGCCCTTTTGAAGCTGGGATCATGAAGAGCAGAAGCAACTGGGGATCGTTCCTGCTCCGTCTACACATTAGGGACCTCTGGGATCGAGGAGTGGGGATGTGTGTGGAGAGATTTCTTCTTGCCACAGAGGGGTTGGGTGGGAGGTCTTTAAAGGGGGGGGATCAGCTGTAAGGAGAGAAATCTGGATGCAGGGGGGATTGGATATAAGGAGGGGGGGAAATCAGGGACCTCTGATTCTACAGAGGGGTACAGGGAGGAACGATGTCAAGGGGAGTGATTGAGGGAGTGCCAGTACTTGGCCATTACATCCGCCCCTTTAGACAGACTCTTCTTTGTGCTTGGGGTAGGTATAAATGTCAATGTCTAGATTTTTTAATATCAACATGGATTCCCCTTCTAAGATTTGGAATCCATGTCGATATATTAGGCCTGCTCAAGCTGTGACCTCCCCTCACCCCTACCACACCTCCTACCAAACTAAACATAGTGTGCATCACCACATGTAAATAGCCCCTTTCTGAAATGGCATTAACATGTATAGGCCAATCTACATGTATAAATGCTGCTATTTACATGTGAGAACGCTTCTAAAATAACCTCCTTAGGTTCCTTCGATTGGCTGAAAATAGGGGAAAAATTTAGTAACCTAACTTAGGTTCTTCAATTTACTTTGCTACAAAAGTAAGTGGGAGACTCAGGTAAAATACAGGCAAGTCAATTAAATGCTGGAAAGCAATGAACACAAATGCTTGAAGCTTAGCCAACAAAGTTCCCGACCTGGAAGCCCTAATGGTAGAAATGGACTTGGACATTGTGGCCATTACAGAAACATGGTTTAATGAATCGCATGAATGGGATATAGCCATAGCTGGCTATTATCTATTCAGAAGAGATAGAGAAGGTGGAAAAGGAGGAGGAGTAGCCCTATATGTCAAAAGCAATATTAAAGCTACTGAAATGCAGGGGGCATGGGGAAAAGAAGAAGTGCTATGTATTGTGTTGGAAAGAGGAGATGGCACTGTCATCCATACTGGTGTGGTCTACAGACCTCTGACTCAAAGTGAAGAAATAGATAGTGAATTGATTATAGATATTGCAAAGATAGCCACAAAGGGGGAAGTGATCATATTGGGTGACTTTAATATACCCGATGTGGATTGGAGTACTCCTTCTGGAAATCTGGAAAAAAGTAAAAAAATTGTGGATGCTTTCCAAGATGCATTACTTAGACAAATGGTGATGGAACCGACCAGAGAAAACTCGATGCTGGATTTAGTTCTCACCAACAGAGATAGCGTGTCGAATGTCTGGGTGGGTGCCCCTGTGAGCAGCAGCGATCATCACATGGCGTGGTTTGAGATAAAAGCCAAGGTGCAGTCCAATCATAGCAAGCTCAACATCCTAGACTTCAAAAACACTTACTTCAGTAAAATGACCAAGTATCTGAAGGAGGAGTTGGTAGGGTGGGAGGGAATAAGGGAGGTGGAATTGTAATGGGTTAAACTAAAGGTGGCAATAAAAGGGGCAACACATAAATATGTAAGAAAAGTAAATAAAAACAAGAGGAGAAGGAAACCTATTTGGTTCTCCAAAGAAGTGGCTGCTCAAATAAAGGCAAAAACCACAGTTTTCACAAAATTCAAAAGCTTGCAAACAGAGGAACACAGAAAGGAATACAGGATCAAACTAAAAGAAACAAAAAGAGAAATAAGGAAAGCAAAATCAAAGGCAAAGGAAAAGATGGCTAAAGATGTGAAGTGTGGCAATAAAACTTTCTTCAGGTATATTCGGGAGAGGAGGAAAATCAGAGGTGGAATTGCAGGACTCAGAAGTGCTGGGAACAGACTCATGGAAAGTGACATTGAAAAAGCGAAATTGCTAAACAAATACTTCTGCTCTGTTTTTACTAAAGAAAATCCTGGAGAAGGACCACCTGTGACTCCCAAATATAAAAATGGGAATGGAGTAGATACCACACCATTCACAGAAGATGATGTGTTAGAACAAGTTGCAAAACTGAAAGTGAACAAGGCCATGGGACCGGATGGGATACATCCCAGGATACTGAAAAAACTCAAAGAGGTTCTTGCAGGGCCTTTAAAGGATGTTTTTAATAGATCCTTTGAGACAGAAGAAGTTCCTCAGACCTGGAGAAGGGCTGATATGGCACCTCTTCATAAAAGTGGTAACAGGGAAGAAGTGACAAACTACAGGCCAGTAAGCCTTACCTCGGTGGTGGGAAAAGTAATGGAGGCACTCCTGAAAGAGTGAATAGTGGATTTTCTCAAAACCAACAGGTTGCATGATCTGAGGCAACATGGTATTACCAAAGGACGATCTTGCCAAACAAATCTGATTGAGTTCTTTGACTGGGTGACCAGAGAACTAGATCAGGGGCATGCAATGAATGTTATCTACTTGGATTTCAGCAAAGCCTTTGATACTGTTCCTCATAGGAGGCTTATCAATAAACTCAATAATTTTGGGGATGGATCCCAAGGTGGTGAACTGGATCAGAAATTGGTTGAGTGACAGATGACAGAAGGTGATGGTAAACGGAACTCACTTGGATGAAAGGAGAACATAAGAACATAGGATATGCCATACTGGGTCAGACCAAAGTCCATCAAGCCCAGTATCCTGTTTCCAACAGTGGCCAATCTAGGTCATACGTACCTAGCAGTTTCCCCAAAAGACACAGGTTCCACAATGCTTGTACTCGGTCAAGCATTGATATCCTGGGTCCCTTCTTAATAATGGTTTATGGACCTTTCCTCCAGGAACTTGTCCAAACCTTTTTTAAACCCAGCTACACTAACAGCCTTTACTACATCCTCAGGTAACAAATTCCAGAGTTTGATTACACAGGTAGACTAAAAAAAATTTTTTTTAAACTGCCTCTAATGTTTCGATTGATTTTTACGTTTTTTGGTGCGCTGAATCCAAATCTGGTAACAAATTTGCTCCATCACGTACAGATTTTTTGCTACATTGGGTTAGCAGTTTTGAGGTGAACGTTTCAGATTGAGTGCGATCGAGATAAAAGTTTCTTGGATGAATTCTTTATACTAATTGTTTTAGTAGTTATTCAAATAAGAATAAAGAAAATTGTAACAAGGCAGCACATAAGGATAGAGTAATGTCAACAAAACACACTGTGATGGTATCAAAATTGTCTGCACTTAAAACAGCCACATACCATGTGCACAAACATTGAGCATATAAGAGCGAGGTTAGACACAAAGCAAAGCAAAGAAATGTGCAAAAAATGTTGTACAGGTATGTATGTAAGAATAGAAAACGCAAACCGCAACCATTGCAATACATGAAGACAAACACCCGATGGTGTGAAAATAAAATTCTAATAAATGAGATCCGACACTGGTAATAACTAGCAAATTTTTATTTCAAAGTTTAGTAAAAACACAATATTTGTCAACACAGTTTAGATTTTAAAGTCATTCTTGGGTCAATCAATCTCCGTGTGGGCCCGTTTCTTCTTCCCCCGAATGCTTCTCTTGGTGCGCTGCTTGGCATATTTTTCATCTGGGGTTTCCCGCAGCAGCAACCAGCAGAAATCAGCCATCATAGTGGTGTTCCATCTTCCTTGGTACCTTCTCTCTGCGTCCTTGATGTCCTGGTGAAACCTTTCACCTTGTTCTTCACTGTACGCCCCCAGGTTTTCGGGAAAGTAGTTCACATGGGAGTGCAAGAAATGGACTTTCAGGCTCATGTTACAGCCTTGTTTCTTTGAAGGCATTGAGCATCCTGGCAACAATATCCTTATAGTTCTCATCCCGCCTGTTCCCCAAGAATTTGAGAACAACATCCTTGAAGGAATCCCAGGCTTCTTTTTCCTTCTCAGACATTGTTTCAGCGAATGCTCCATCTGAAATGAGTTTCCTTATATCAGGGCCAACAAACACTCCTTCCTTTAGCTTTGCTTCAGAAAGTCGGGGGAACTTTGAGCAAAGGTACCGAAAGCACTCACCATCTTTTGGAAGGGACTTGATGAATTGCTTAATGAGACCCAACTTAATGTGGAGAGGTGGTAATAGAATTTTATCACGAGGTACCAAGCTCTCATGAAGAACATTTTTCTCACCGGGTCTCAAATACTCCCGAATTGGCCAGTCTTTTTTCCCCCAGTGTAGGTCGCGGGCCCAGCTATCCCACAAGCAAAGGAAGCAGGGATATTTGGTGAAACCGGATTGCTGCCCTAATAGCATGGATAGAATTTTAAAGTCTCCACAAATCATCCACTTATGCTCATCATAACGAATCTTCTGAAGAATCAGGGCCAAATTTCTCGTATTTTTTCTTGGAGAATAAACAGAGTGAGCAATAGGCACTGAAGCGAATGTGTTTGCCATTATGAAGAACACCTTTTATGCTGTCTTTTGACGAATCAATGAACAGCCGTCATTCAGCAGGATCATACTTGAGTTTAAACTTTTCCATCACTCCGTATATATCGTTGCAAAATACCAAATCTTCCTCTTTGCTGAAATACTTCAAAAATTGTGTCTTGCGGTTGCGGTACCAATAAAAAGTTGTTCCTGGTGACAATAGATTTTTCTGTTTAAGCCGAGAACCTAGCAGTTGGGCAGCACCTTTTGGGAGTCCTAAATCCCGGACTAAATCATTCAATTCAGCTTGAGAGAAAAGTTCAGGTTTCGGATCTGGTTCAGTTTCAAACTCGGAAGTACTGGACTCATCAGGAAAAGCCATCTGATGAGTCTCATCATGATCAGAACCGTCCACACAAATATGATCCAAAGATTTTGGTGGTTCAGGCACAGGTACTTCGTTGCTATGAGGCATAGGCCTAATTGCTGAGGGAAGGTTGGGGTAACTTATTACGTTCTTATTTTTTAAGTTGTATCCCTTCACAATGCAAGAGCAAAAATAGCAGTCACTGCTGTGGTCTCTTTGTTCACGCCACATCATAGGTATTCCGAAACAAAATGCTTGTTTTTTACCTTTCATCCATAAGCGTAGATCTTCCTCACATGTCTTGCACACTTTGTGAGGAGCCCACGGTTTTGTCTTGATCGCCTAACTTCAAACCGAAATAGGCGAAATATACTTTTTTAATAAATGCAGAAATGTTCCTCTGCCGCTTTTTCACGGTATATTCCCCACAAATAAAACAAAAACTGTCCGGAGAGTTGACGCAATCCCTGGCTCTGTGAGCCATCACAAATACACAGCACTGCAAACTACAACTGTAGTGAACCACTTCGGAATAAAGCTGGATTACGACTGAGCAAACAAAAGGTAATAATGAACTTGCAAGAAACTGAAATTTGACAGGAACGTTCATGTCGCAACCACCGTGTTTGAGCGAGCGAACGAGGCGAGGCGAACAGGAAAGAACATGCGCCAGCGCGAGTACTGGATTTAGCCCCCCGCCTCCCAATTGTCCTGTTAATGTATAAAATGAATACAAAACACTCTAAAATATCATGAGGGAGTGTTTCTAGTTAGTTAACCATTACAACCTCTATTTTGGGCCAAGAAAATAAACTGCAGTCGGCTAAAAAGAAATTATGTGAACATTCCTTATATGGGTAAGAAATCTAATTTTGCAAGAAAACGTGATGTGATGGAACATTTTGGCTATTTTTCCTGGATTCAGCACCCCAAAATCTATAGGAATCAGTTGCAAAACTGGAGGCAGTTTTTTGGTAGTGTACCTGTGTTACACGTTGAGTGAAAAAATATTTTCTTTTATTAGTCTTAAATAGTTTACCCTGTAGCTTCATTGCATGTCCCCTAATCTTTCTATATTCTGATAACGTAAACAATCGATCTACGTTTACCCGTTCCACTCCGTTCATTAATTTATAGACTTCTATCTCCCCTCAGCCGTCTCTTTTCCAGGTTAAAGAGCCCTAACCTTTTTAGCCTTTCTTCATAGGAGTATCCTTCCATCCCCTTTACCATTTTGGTGGCTCTTCTCTGAACCTTTTCTAATATCAATGTCGCCGCGCCGCTGGGCAGGGTCCCGAGGCCGGTAGTAACCGGGTTCCCGGGGCCCCAGCCTGGCGGCGGTGGATTCGCGGCAGTGGGCAGGGGGGGGGGGGGGGGGGAGAGGGTGGGAGAAGGGCGGCCGGCACCCGCACGTGGCGGGCCCCCGTAGGGCCGCAGGAGTGGTGGTGGTGCCGGTCGGGGGCGGAGCGGCGGCAACGCGAGGGAGATCGCTGGCGTGCGCTCTCCCTCTTTGCAGCGTGGCCAGCCGCTGAAAAGGTTTGTCGGGGAATTTTTGGTTTTTTCGTGGGCCAAAGGGAGGCATCGGATTTCGGGCCGGCTGCCCGTCGCGGGGGTTCTCAATTTCGGCGGCAGGGACCCTTCGTGTCGGCGCGGGGGGGGGGGTTCTTTGTTGGGCAGTGATTGCCCGGTTGGCTGGCTCTGTGGAGGGCCTGGGCCTTCCTGCTGGGTCCGGTAACTTAAAAAAAAAAAAAAAATAAAATAAAAATAATAATAAATAAATAAACGAAAGAAATAATACTACCAAAAAAAAAAAAAAAAAAATTTCAGCAGGTCTTACTGCAGGGCTATACCTATTTATATGTATATAGCTATTTCTATATAGCTATAATACTGTGTAGGGGTAGGGCTGTGCCTGTGGTGCCCACAGTGGTGCAGCGGACACCGCCAGCGCCTGTGGGACCTGTGGGTCGCAGGTTCCAGGCCCAGCTGGGGCACGTGCCAACCCCGTACTCATAATTTTAATTGCCTTCCGGCACTACTCTGCGCTTAGGGCTGCGCTGCCAGTATGGCCCGCCGGTCTGGCAAGGCCGCTCCCAAAAAGGTGGGGGCTAAGGGGGCTGCACTTAAGGGGAAGGGGCGTGGGAGGCCTGGGTCTGTGCCTGCCCTCGAGGGGGAGGCGTTGGTGGCTGAGGCTCGGACCCGCAGGGAGGGCGGGGCAGAGGAAGGCGCCGAGGACGCGCTCTGGTACTGCGGGCTGGCCCGCGCGGGCTCGTGCTCCGGCGGTTTCGGCTGCGCCTCGGGGGAGCGGGACGCTTGGGCCTTCCGGCTCTGAGGGCGGGGACGGAGTCTCGGGTGAGGTAGACAATGCCATGGTGGAGCGCTCCGGGGCGGGTCTGCGTTGGGGGCCCGGTACCCGGAGGTGGGAGCTTCTCCTGCAGAGGGCGGCGGGTTGGTGGGAACGGATCCCCTACCACCCTCCGGTTGGTCCAGCGCGGGGTTTACGAGCGGGCCTGCTCCGCCTGCGGGGGTTGTGGGAGCGCCGGGGGCGTGGCCGCTGGGGGGGGGCGCAGGGGGTGGGCCGGCGCGGGGGGGTGGGGCCTGGGAGGGGGGGAGAGGGGGCGGGGGGTGGGGGGACCTCCGGTCCGGGGGGGCGGGGGGTGGCGGCGTGGGAGGCGGGGGGCCTCGGGTCCTCAGCCTGGGGCTGGGAGTGGGACCCAATGTTGCTTCCAACCCTTTGCGGGCAGGGCCTGCCGCTTTTTCTTCTCTTTTTGCCTCAGGTTGCTCGGCGGGATTTGCCCGGAATGGACAGCGTTGACCCTGGTCGAGCGGGCTCCGCTAGTGCGGTGGAGGAGCGTGACGGTTCGGCTGCTGCGGGTCCGAACCTGCTGGTGTCTTCGCCTCTTCCTCTTACGGCTGGTGAGTATACTGCGGGCGCAGGCAGTTCGGTGGGGGGGAGGGCAAGGTCCTGAGGTGGTTCCGGTGGCCGGGGGAAAGGAGACCGTCAAGCGCAAACACGGGCGTCGCTGCCGGAGGGCTTCTTCATCCTCCTCATCCTCTTCCACGATTTCCTCTGACGATTCGGTGGTTGCGGGGGGTGAAAAGGAGGCGGGCGGCGGGTCGGCAGTGGTGCGTTGCGCGGAACTTTGGGAGGGTGTCCCTCGGAAGTTGGCGGCACCGGATCAAGCGTCGAAAATATATTGATATCTTTCGCCTGCTTGAGGGCCGTAGGCGCTTCGGCGAGAGTAAGAAAAAGCGCAAGGAGGATGAGAAGGCGGGTCGGGTGCGCAAGCCTTCTCGCAACACCCTGAATTGGACTCGGGCGTTTTTAAGGTTGGCCAGCGTTTGGGGTCATTATTACCCGGAACAGTATGGAGCGCTCTTGGCTTACGGCGATACGATTTTGGCGGCGGCGCAGGACGGGTGGGCTTGGCTGAACTACGACGAGGAGTTCAGGGACATGATGGAGGAGAGTAAGCAACTATCATGGGGCACGAAGGATATCAATCTGTGGTTGACGCAGATGTCCTCGAAGGGCCGGGCGGCTGGGGCCGCAGGGGGAGGTGGGAAGGCCGGAGTTGCTGCGGCGCCAGGGGGCGTGCGGCCCTTTCGGTCGGCCGCCACCCCGGCGCCTCACCCAGGGGTGGGGTGGCAGGCACGGACGTGTGTTGGCGATTCAATAAATCCTCGTGCCCGTTCCCCGACTGCAAGTTTAAACATGCTTGTTCCTTGTGTGGCAGCGGACACGCGGCCCTTAAATGCAGTAGGAGAGGCGTGGCAGGTGCCCCTGCGGGGGGCAAGTGAGGGCGGTCTCCGTGTCTTTGGCTCCCACGCCTGTGCGAGTCGAAGTCATGCGCCATGGGCTGATGGAGTATGGCAGGGCGATCCGGGGGGGGGCGTGGAGGGTCTTACTAGAGGGTTTTTCGGAGGGTTTTCGGATCCCGTGTCAGGGTTCCCCTGCGGAGGGGGGGGTCGCGTAACGCTAGTTCGGTGTGCTCTCTGGGGGAGGTGGCGCGGCAGAAGATTGCGGAGGAGTGCGCGCTGGGCAGAGTGGCCGGGCCCTTTCGCGAGCCTCCCTTCTCCCCGTTCACGGTGTCCCCACTGGGGGTGGTGCCCAAGAAGGAGCCGGGCAAGTTCCGGCTAATTCACAACTTATCCTCTCCTGTCGGAGATTCCGTGAACGACCATATCCCTCGAGAGCGATGTACTGTGCGCTACGCTTCTTTTGACTCCGCTGTTGCGTTGGTGCAGCAATGCGGGGCTGGGGCGTCCTTGGCGAAGGTGGATATAGAGTCTGCGTTCCGGCTGCTGCCTGTGCATCCTGCGTTCCTTCCCTTTGTTGGGTTTTACCTTCGAGTCGCAGTACTATTTTGATAAATGCATGCCTATGGGCTGTGCCATATCCTGCGCTTACTTCGAAGCGTTTAGCACCTTTTTGCATTGGGTGTTGGAAACGTTGACGGGGTTGCGTACTATAGTACATTATCTGGACGATTTCTTGTTCGTCGGGCCGGATCGGGAATCAACTTGTGACACCTTGCTGGAGACCTTTTGGCGTGTGGCGGGGGACTTCGGTATTCCAGTAGCAGCTAATAAAACGGTTGGGCCTGTGACTTGCTTGACGTTCCTGGGGATCGAGATTGATACCGTGGAAATGGTGGTCCGCTTGCCGGAGCAGAAGGTGGCTCGTCTGCGGCGGTTGGTTGCTGTGGTGGGATCTGCGCGCAAGACTACATTGCGTGTTATGCAATCTTTGGTTGGGCATCTCACGTTCGCGTGCAGGTGCTGCCCATGGGGCGCCCCTTCGCTCGGCGGTTGTCACTCGCCATGGCAGGAGTTCAGCTCCCGCATCACCGTATTCGGGTGACGGCGGGAATGCGCGAAGATTTACGGTTTGGGATTCCTTTTTAGCTGATTTCAACAGTCGCTCGGTCCATTCAGTTTCCCTGAAATCTCGAATTCAGATCTGCATTTATTTACTGATGCGGCCGGCGGTTTTGGTTTCGGGGCTTATTGTCAAGGGGGCGTGGTGTGCGGAGCCGTGGCCTTCCGAGTGGGTGCAGTCCGGCTTGACGCGGAACATTGCTTTTTTGGAGCTTTTTCCCATAGTGGTTGCTTTCTGGGTCTGGCCTGAGCGCTTACGGGATCGGCGGGTGGTATTTTGGTGCGATAACGCGGCAGTGGTGGAGGTTATTAATCGCCATGCGCCTCGATGCCCGAAGGTGGCTGCTTTAATGAGGATTTTTGTGTTAGCCTGCTTACGTATGAATGTCACTGCCAGGGCTCGGCATGTGCCTGGGGCCCAGAATTCCATTGCTGACGCTCTATCCCGTTTTCAGTGGGCGCAATTTCGGCGGCTGGCTCCGAAGGCGGATCCGGCGGCTTCCCCGGTCCCGGAGCATCTCTGGAAAGTTGGAATCCAGAGCTGATGGCACTGTTGTCGACGTCCGTAGCGCGCAGCACGTGGGCCCTGTATCGGCGTGGTTACTCCCAGGTGAGTGCTTTCCTGAGCTCTTGGGGCTGGGGCGGGGGGAAGGTGCCCGAGGGGCTAATAGGTCAATTCGTGCTCTGGGCGAAGAAGGCGGGTTGGACTCGTATGGCTGTTACGTCCGCAGTTTGCTGGTTTTTCCTTTTTCTGCAAGGCGGCGGCTTTGGTGGGGGAACCCGAGGGTTTCTTTCTTGTTCGGTATCTGGTTGGCGGGTTGGGCTAGGGCTCACCCCAGGCCCCAGGACTGGCGGCGTCCGGTTTCTCACGAACTATTGCTGCGTGTTTGCGAGGTCTTACCTCGTGTTGCGGCTTCTCCTTTCGAGGCCCTCTTGTTCCATGCATTGTTCGTGACTGCCTTTTTTGGGGCCTTTCGCGTGTGCGAACTGGTGCCACGCTCCGCCAGGAAGGGTGCGCCTGGAGGTCTCGAGCCCTCCCACGTCACCATCCAGGGGTCTCAAGTTCGTATTTTCCTCCCACGGTCCAAGACCGATCAGACGGGAAAAGGGAGTTGGGTGGTACTGGGCGCCATATACCCCTTGCCCTCGTGCCCCGTGCGTGCTTTGAGCCTTTTACTCTCTGAGGCGCTCGGGTTTGCATGGTTCCTACTTCTTTTTACATGAGGACGGTAGGCCGGTGACGCAGTTTCAGTTTACAGCGGTGCTGCGCCTGGCACTGCGGTCCTTAGGTTACGATGAACGGAGCTTTGCGTCGCATTGTTTCCGGATCGGCGCGGCCACCAGTGCGGCGGCGGCGGGGTTGGAGGGGTCGGTGATTCAACGGATCGGGAGGTGGCGTTCTGGAGCGTACGAAGGGTATGTGCGCCCTTAAGGGGTCGATCGCTGCATCCGGGTGGTGCGGCGACGATGTCTTGGGGTTGCCTGGGTGGCACGGGGTTGCTGGGTTCTGGGGTGGGGGGGCTGCTAACAAACATTTTCTTCCTATTTCAGAGTTGCCTGCTGGTGGCAGTCCCGCTTTGTCCTTTCAGATGGTGCCGGTTCCAGCGAATGGTGGATCATCGGCCATTCATTCGTCTATTGGGCCGAGCGGAGGGCGGTGTCGAGGCCTTTGGGACTACATCTTGGTCTAGCGGCTTCTGGAGTTCGCCTATGCTGGATGGGACAACGTGGAATGCGGTGGTGGCAGCTCGTGGACTTTGTCCAGGCACAAATGGCACAGCGTCGGCGGCCAGTCGGGCTATTGATTCACTTGGGAGGCAACGACTTGGCGAGTTGGTCCTGCAGGCAGCTCATTCGCATGGTTCAGAGGGACCTTGGTCTGCTGCAAGAACTTTTTCCGGATGTGGCCATTTTGTGGTCGGATATAATCCCTCGCCCCGCCTGTTGGACACAGCGGCGGTGGTCGAGGGGCCTGATCAAAATCAATAGGCAGATCGGGCGGTGGGTTCAGCAAACAGGTGGACGGCAGGTGTTACATCCCTGGGCGGAAGTCCGGTGCAGTGGCCTGTACCGCTTGGACGGTGTGCACCTTGCTCCTGTTGGCCAGGATTTGTTGCTGAATGACTGGCAGGAGGCTATTGAATGTTGGTGTTGGTCGCAGCTTTCTTTGGGGGGGGCGGCACAAGGATAGGTGAACTACCTTGTGCCGGTGGCGGGGTAGCGAGCCGGCGCTCGCCGACCCGGTGGGGGCATTGGAGGTGAATGCCGCTTGGCAGAGGAGCGGCATTGCCCCAGGTTGGGGAGACATCACGGTTGTGGTCTCTGCCCGGTGGGAAAATGCCGGCCTTTGCTAATAACATGGCGAGGCGGGCGGAGGGGCAATGGGGGGGTGGATGATGCACCACTTTGCTAGAAATGGCTGGTGGGGTATCATCCGGAATTCGGGAGGTGGGGGGGGGGGAAACGTTTTGACTAAGAACGTTTGTTGGCCTATGTTCGGCCGGTTTTTACAATGTTATAAATAAAGCTGCGACCAACTAATTGTTCACCAATCTTGTGGTCTGTGTGTGTTGGTGAGGGGTGGGGATGTGAAAGAAAAGGGGTTTGGCTCGAGGGGTGGTAAAGTGTTATGATTGCCGCCCGCCAAAGGAGGGGGCATCCGGATACTTCGGTTAATGTCGCCGCGCCGCTGGGCAGGGTCCCGAGGCCGGTAGTAACCGGGTTCCCGGGGCCCCAGCCTGGCGGCGGTGGATTCGCGGCAGTGGGCAGGTGGGGGGGGGGGAAGAGCGTGGGAGAAGTGCGGCCGGCACCAGCAAGTGGCGTGCACACGTAGTGCCTCACGATTGGTGCTGGTGCCGGTCGGGGGCGGAGCGGCGGCACGCGAGGGAGATCGCTGGCGTGCGCTCTCCCTCTTTGCAGCGTGGCCAGCCGCTGAAAAGGTTTACCACCCACCCACCCCATGCTCGGGGTTGCCGGGTGGGGGGTGTTGTCGCAGCAGGGTATGGGGGGGGTCGTGGTTGCAGGTGTGGCGGGGTAGCGAGCCGGCCCACGCTGACCCGGTTGGGGCATTGGAGGTGAATGCCGCTTGGCAGAGGCGCGGCAGTGCCCCTGGTGGGGGAGACATCACGGTTGTGGTCTCTGCCCGGCGGGAAAAGGCCGGCCTTCGCAACTAACCGGGCGCGGCGGGCGGCGGGGCAAGGGGGGGGTGGATGATGCACCACTTTGCTAGAAATGGCTGGTGGGGTATCATCCGGAATTCGGGAGGTGGAGGGGGGGGGAAACGTTTTGACTAAGAACGTTTGTTGGCCTATGTTCGGCCGGTTTTACAATGTTATAAATAAAGCTGCGACCAACTAATTGTTCACCAATCTTGTGGTCTGTGTGTCTTTGTGAGGGGGGGGGATGTGAAAGAAAAGGGGTTTGGCTCGAGTGGTGGTAAAGTGTTATGATTGCCGCCAGCCAAAGGATGGGGCATCCGGATACTTCGGTTACTATATCCTTTTCAAGATACGGCGACCAGAATTGCACACAATATTCAAGGTGCGGTCTCACCATGGAACGATATAGAGGCATTATAATATCTTTTGTTTTATTTTCCATTCCTTTCCTTATCATACCTAGCATTCTATTTGCTCTCTTTGCCACCCCTGCACACTGGGCCGAGGGTTTTAACGTGGCATCCACAATGACGCCTAAATCTTTTTCCTGGGTGGTGGTTCCTAATGTGGAACCTTGCATCGTGTAACCATAGTTTGCACTTGTCCACATTAAATTTCATCTGCCATTTTGATGCCCAGTCTTCCAATTTATCAAGATCCTCTTGCAATTTTCCACAATCCTCTTGGGTTTTAACAACTTTAAATAGTTTTGTGTCGTTTGCAAATTTGATAACCTCACTCGTTATTCCACTTTCCAGGTCGTTTATGAATATGTCAAAAAGCAGCGGACCCAGCACAGATCCCTGGGGTACACCACTATTCACCTTTCTCCATTGGAAAAATTGGCCATTTAGCCCTACACTCTGCTTTCTATCTTTTAACCAGTTCCTGATCCACAGTAGTACACTGCCTCCTATCCCATGACTCTTTAGTTTTGCCAAAAGTCTCTGATGAGGGACCTTGTCAAAGGCTTTCTGAAAGTCCAGATACACTATATCAACTGACTCACCTTTGCCTACCTGTTTATTCACACCTTCAAAAAAGCATAACAGATTAGTAAGACAAGATCTTCCTTGTCTAAAGCCATGTTGGAGGGTGATTAGCGGGTTGCCCTAGGGTTTGGTCCTGGGACTGGTATTGTTCAATGTATTTGTGAGTGATATTGCTGAAGGACTGAATGGAAAAGTCTGTCTTTTTGCAGATGACAGGAAAATTTGCAACAGAGTGAACTCTCCTGAGTGAGTGGATAACAGGAGGAAAGATCTACAAAAGCTGGAAGAATGGTCTAATGCTTGGCAGTTAAGATTTAATGCCAAGAAGTGCAGTGTCATGCACTTGGGAAGCAGAAATCCAAGGGATATGTATGCAATAGGGGGCGAGAGGATGGTGTGCACGATCAGGAGAAGGACCTTGGTGTGATTATTTCTGAGGATCTCAAGGTGGCAAAAAAGTGCGACAAGGCAGTGGCAAAAGCCAGGAGGATGTTGAGCTGCATACAAAGAGGAATTACCAGCAGAAAGAAAGAGGTACTAATGCCACTGTACAAGTCACTGGTGAGGACTCACTTGGAATACTGTGTTCAGTTTTGGAGACCATATCTCGCAAAGGATATAAAAAAGACATAAACGGCTCAGAGGAAGGTGACCAAAATGATTTGGAGCCTGCATCAGAAGACTTATGAGAAGAGACTTAAAGACCTAAATATGTACACTCTGGCGGAGAGGAGGGATAGGGGAGATATGATTCAGACCTTTAAATACTTAAAGAGAAATAATGAACAAACAAACCTCTTCCAAAGACGGGGAAGCTGTAAAACTAGAGGGCATAACAAGAAGCTGCAAGGGAGTAAATTGAAGGACAATGTAGATCGATTGTTTACGTTATCAGAATATAGAAAGACTAAGGGACATGCAATGAAGCTACAGGGTAAACTCTTTAAGACAAATAAGAGAAAATATTTTTTCACTCAACGTGTTATCGAACTCTGCAATTTGTTACCAGAGGATGTAGTAAAGGCTGTTAGTATAGCTGGGTTTAAAAAAGGCTTGGACAAGTTGCTGAAGGACAGGTCCATAAAGCATTATTAAAAAGGGACCCAGGATATCAATGCTTGACCCAATACAAGCATTGTGGAACCTGTGTCTTTTGTGGAAACTGCTAGGTATGTATGACCTAGATTGGCCACTGTTGGAAACAGGATACTGTGCTTGATGAACCTTGGTCTGACCCAGTATGACATATCTTATGTTTTTATGTCAGCAAGTACTTTTTCACTGAAAGGGTGGTGGATGCTTGGAATGCCCTCCCTACGGAAGTGGTCGGGGCAAACACAGTGACAGAATTCAAAATGGCATGGGACAGACACAGTGGATCCCTTTAGAGCAACAAGATAAAATCAAAATAAATGTAACTATCTCTTGTTGTTGTTAAGTGCTGTCGAGTCTGAGTTGACTCATGGCGACCCTCTGGATAGCTATCCTAAATTGTGTTCGGTCTTCAGTCAGGTGGCTCATTGTGGACAGACTGGTACCCATAGCTGCTGTTATTGTATCGATCCATCTCATTGCTGGCCTTCCTCTTTTGTGCTGACCTTCTATCTCCAGGAACAAGCAGGAATGAGTCTTCACATATGGTTACGTCGGTACCCACGGAGTCTGCGCGGGAACGCTTCCCAGCGTCCAATCAGAATGCTTTTGGAAGCATCCCAACATGCCTGCGTGCTGCTTTCCCGCCTTCCCAACTGCCTCTCCTCAGTTTTCATTTTTCCGCAGAGCCGGCAGGACGTCCTCCTGTCACCGCAGAAAATTCTTCTTTTATTTTTCGGTTTTCTTGTGGTCGCGGCTGCCTTCCCCGACGCCACTGGTACCGCCGGTGTTTCTTTTTCTTTTTCTTGTAAATTTTTCCTTTTTAAGGAATATTTTTTCCTTGTCAGTGCCTCACGGTTTTCTTAGGCCTGCTAGGCCTACTCACTTTCCTTTATGGAACCGCCAGCCACTATTCCCAAGAAATGTACAAACTGTGGCGGTACAAAATTAATTTTAGACACTCACAACTGGTGTCTAACCTGTTTGGGTCCTGACCATTTTCCTCCGGAGTGTCCCTCCTGCAATAGTTTTGTGTGAAGAAGATTTCAGCATCGAGTTCCCCTCGATACGCGGTCCCCATCCAACTTCAGGGCACCATCCACTTCTTCTTCTACACGGGATCAGGTAACCCAAAAACAGTCTTTTAAGACTAGCCAGTCCTTGAGTGGTAGATCTCATGCACAGCATAGAGATGCCTCTGGCCTTACCCTCGAGAATACACTGGTTTTAAAACCCCGGTGGGAGTCTTCGGCCTCCAAAGCCTGTGTGGGGTTTCAGGTTGTTCCTGAGGTTCACCCCTCACAGAACATACCTGAGCCATGCTGAGTGGTTGCATCCGCTTCGAGTGGTACCGATACCCCGGCATCGGCAATGGTGTTGGATGAAACATTCCTCACCAGGGATCGTAGTCTGGCGTCCTTGGTACCTTCAGGGCCGTTGGATACGCCACAGACCGACCCTCCAGTATCGGTATCGATTCCGGTACCGATACTAGTACCGATGTCGGTACCCTCCAGATGTGCATCGATAGATTCGCTTCCTTCGATGCCGAGTCTGGAATCGATCTCCAGTCTGGAGGACTGGGTACCGACTCGCCTTGGTACCGACACCAGATGGTACCGAAGGCACGGTTCCAATGATCCATGGCCGGCACTCTCGGTTTCTTCGATACCGTTAGAGTTGTCACCAGCTGGCCTTCATCCACAGGTATCGGATACAGTGCCGGAGTCGGTATCGCTATCCACATTACCATTGCTGTCGGTGCCTTCCATGCTTCTCTCATCAGGCTCGCTTCCCTTGATACCGAGTTTGGAATCGATCCCTAGCATGGACGATGTGCTACCGACTGTTGCTGGTCCCGACCTCCTGTGGTACCGGTGACCATCCTCTAAGGACCACCATTCAGGATCTTATATTCCTATAAAGTTGGATAGATCCCTCGGTGCCAATGCTAGTTCTTCAGCAGATCTAGCCTGTCCAAAAGAATTTCCCTCTGGGGATTTTTCTTTTCAAGCTTTTCTCCTGAATATGGCAAAATCACTTGCCATTTCTATACCTGGACAGGATCCTACACAAGGGAATACAGAATCCCTGTATATTTCTGGAAGAACAAAGGAGAACATCATGCTTCCTTTGCATCATTCCTTGCAGGATCTCCTTCTACGAATGTGGGAAGCTCCTTTAACGGTACCCCCACCTTCCAGGGCAACTGATCTTCTATATCAGGTGCCCCCCCTCCAGGTTTTCGGAAGACTCAACCTCCTCATCATTCCATTGTTGTAGAATCAGCAATGAGGCGGGTGAAGAGTACTAAAAAGCATTCTTCTTATCCGCCAGGTCGTGAGTCTAAGGGGCATGTTTACTAAAAAATGCTAATTTGCGCGCTGCAAAATAGCGCACTAAAAGCGGTACTTAAGAGCGCTTAAATGCCCCGCAAACGTGCGATGAAGCCCCGCACACTTGTGCGGCACAGTAACGGGTGCCGTACAAGTACGGGCCCGCAAATGTCCGATAGAGGCGTGGAAAGGCTAACGGAGGGCGGAGGAAGGCCCCGGAGGGGCGGAGAGAGAAAGGGGTTTAATGGGCGGGGAAGGGGAGGGGAGAGGCGCCCCGCATATTATCGGTGCTGAATTGCCAAAAAAAATCGCGCGAGTGAATCACTCGCGGTAGAATGCATTTAAAGAGAAGAGAAACCATTTCCGTCAGCAATGTACAGCAAAACCGGGGAAACCTGCAAAACGTGAGCAGTGTGATACATGTGCACAGCCCAAAAGTGGAAATAAAAATAGAAAAGGACCACAACAAAAATTGTAAAAATAGTAATTCAGCTGGGGAACAGTTATAGTAATGGGCAAAACCAACAAACACACCCAGGAAAGCTCCAGCAAAAAGAAATGTTTTTGGAAAGGTGTACAGAGCGGAGACTCTTCCAAAAACATTTCCGTTTTGTTGGAGCTTTCCTGGGAGTGTCTTCTATGGCTGCCCATTAATATCACTGTTGCCCAGCGTGGTGATATTGTGTCCCCCATTTGCCGTGGTCATTTCAGGGGTTTATGTGCACGTTTGTCACCAGACAGAGTGCATGTGCCCACAGTAAAAATGCGTAGAGCAGGGTTTGTGACTCCATCCTGCCAGGTATACTACCTCCAGGGGCTGCATTGTCTCTGTGGCCATAGTGTGGTGCAGCAGACAGAGCCAGTACCTCTAGGACCAAAGGATCAGAAGTTCAAATCCCAGCTGGGGCACATGCCAGCCCAGCCCCTATATTTTACCCACCACTAAACAAAGATAGCGCAGACACCCCTGTATTGCAGGGAACATAAGCATGGGGAAAACACCCATATTTTACACAACACTGCAAAAACACAACAACAATGGGCATTACCTACAGCCAAATCCCCCAAATGCAGTCCCGTACTGCCACATTGCAATCTGGTCATCTGCTGTTTCTGAGAGAAGCTCATGCCAGCATGTTGGCGGACGAGTACATGTGGTGCAGGGGGCAGTGGCTGCTAGCCACAGAAGACAGAGGCCTAGCCATTTGCAGGCTGGCACAGTCCACTGCAACAGACAGGCCCTGCCAGATCCACAGTCATGGATGTTCCAGGGAAACCAGCCAGTCTGTGGCTACACTGTGGTGCAGTGCACACAGACAGTGCATGCAAGAACAGAAGGTCACAGGTTCAAAGCCCAGCTGGGACTTCCACCTATCCTAGCCACATATTTTTCCCACACCTACACAGTGATAGTAAGGACACACCTTTCGTGTCGAGGACATATGCAATGGTAATACGTCTATCTTTTACCCCACTGAGCACAGACACCATGAACAGGGGCAGTACCTAGAGCAGACTCTCCCAAATGCATTCCTGGTGTGCCACACACCAGTCAGGTTCCATGCTGCCACACATACAAATGCCTGTGCTGTATATCTATGCACCACCCCCATGGCATGTAGATGTAGCTCATGCATATTCATGAGGGACAGCAGGAAAACACGAACAGTGTGATGCAGACCTGGACTGGGGTTGGGAATCTCTGCCGTAAAGCAGCAGCCAACAGGGGCAGACACCCACACCCACACCCACAGGCCCCATTGGCCAATGTCTCCTGGAGAGGCAGAACAGTGGACCCTGCGTGCATCTCCCAATACTAGCACCTGCATACCTTAGCAATGTCACCCTACACCTGAGGTATATGGTACACAGCTCTGAGACGTTTGCTAGGAGTACTGGCAGATAGATATCCATACGTTACGCACATACTGCTAGTTGACCCCATCAGAACAATCTGTTAGGTGTTTGCGGGGCGTGCTCCAGGACTGGCCTCTGACGGTGTTTACCACCCTGGGGAGTGACCCCCAGCAGTACTGCGTACCATATCCATGCCTTGCCGTGCCTAGGACAGGTTTGGTGGCCAAGGCTAATTACCTCCTCAATAGTAGCACCATGCTGGCATAGGTGTGGAAGTGTGTGTCTGTCTATACAGTGGGTGCTGGCTGCAAGCCCCTTCCACAGCCCACACTGCCAGCACTGTTGCCAGTATTGGCCTACTAATGTGCATAATGAGTAACAAGGGACCATGGGTATATCTCAGACAGGGTGGGCTGACCAGGATGCAGCTGCACAGGGCATAGGGCACTGGCAGGGACATGGTAGTGCCGGACACCACCTACAGAGACAGGGGGACCTCTGTATGTGCTGCTGGGGATCACTCTCACCCTGAGTGTGCAGTGATGGCAGCATGGCTAGGCACACCCATAGTGCTGTATTGTGTTTCTCTCGTGTGATATATGTGGGTTTCCTATTGGGGCCTTTTCACTGACTTATCTGCTTGTGTGTGCTGCCACCCCAGTTGTGGGTGCATGCATTTCCATCAGGACCAGCCAGCAGACTGAGCACAGATGGTATGTGTCTTGATGGAGTGCCTTGCAGGGTGCAGTGGCCGATGGCTTGCTGCAGGAGAATATCAGATAGTGGTGGGGTGCATCTATGAATATCAAGGCCT
Source organism: Ichthyophis bannanicus (assembly GCA_033557465.1). NCBI lineage: Eukaryota > Metazoa > Chordata > Amphibia > Gymnophiona > Ichthyophiidae > Ichthyophis > Ichthyophis bannanicus. The sequence goes on from CM066035.1 coordinate 296,169,231, forward strand.
AATGTCTGTCTGATATTGTTTTATGGGGGGGGGGGGGGTGTGTCTACTACCCCAGCAGGACTGGGGTTGATGGTTGGCTCTGCTGCCATAGGGGGAGAAAAAAAAAAGAAGATAGTATGGGGATCTGTTGGTGGGAGACCCTGTTTTGTGGGGGGGGGGGGGTTGTGTTCCACTAACTGTGGCAGACAGCGATCTCCAAGATGTATTATGCAGCACCTACCTATTTCACAGGTTATTGCTGCTTTGGAGCTCTGGCATGGCCGCATTCAGCCATGCGAGGTGTTGTGCACCTGGTCCTGGGCGCATCATCACACACTCAGGGTGGGCATAGTAACCGCACAATGTGATGGTGTTTAGCTACACTTTGCCGTTTGTCCACCCACTCAGGACACCCTACCAGGCCGAGGTGCTGTGTGGGTGCACAAGGACACCTCCCCCTACCAGGCCGGGTAGCTTTAGGGGTGCAGTTCCCATCTTGTGTGCATCTGTGGACAGCTGATTTGCATGTGCAGTGCATCATGGGTACGGGTAGCCTATCCCTATCCTGTTTACACAAGCAGACTGTCTGTGATGTGACGTGCAGGCTATCTGCAGCCAGGCAGGAGCTTGCTTACAGCTATAGAGGTGTAGCCCAATGGTTACACCACTGCCTGTGCAGCCAGAGGTCATGGGTTCATACCCACAGTGGGGTTCTGTGATAGGGTTTTCCAAAGCATCTTTTACATTTACTGTACATATGTTGCTGCCTGCAATAACACCCTCAGCGTACTGTACCCATAAGGTGCCTCTGAGGGTGCTTTATTGGGCGCCCTATAGGGCACTTTATGGTTGGCATCCATATAGGGTGCACTATACATTATCCTGTGTCGCAACATACATGCTGCCCTATAGGGGACATTCTAGGGTGCCTTGGCGGACGGTGCACTGTAACATGTGCCTTATGGTCCGCCTTATGTTAACATGCTGTGAGAGTGCGTTTGCTAGTAGTTATCACAAAATAGAATTAAAAAGCCTCCTAAAGCACTCCACAACATAAAATATACTGCCTCAGCTAGCCTTTTTCAATGGGCATTGTGAGGGATTGAATCGCTGGTCCCTGCACCATTGGTCAGTGTCTTAACCATTGTGCTGTGGCTGTGTTCCTTTGCTTTAGCACCAGCGCGCCGCCTTGTGGCCATCAGCGCACCGCATCCTGCTGCCCACAATGAACAGTGCGCCGCCTTATGCTGCCCCACAATGAACAGTGCGCCGCCTTATGCCGCCCCAATATGAACAGTGCGCCGCCTTATGCTGTCCCACAATGAACAGTGCGCCGCCTTATGCCGCCACAATATGAACAGTGCGCCATCTTATGCCGCCCCAATATGAACAGTGCGCCGCCTTATGCCGCCCCAATATGAACAGTGCGCCGCCTTATGCCGCCCCACAATGAACAGTGCGCCGCCTTATGCCGCCCCAATATGAACAGTGCGCCGCCTTATGCCGCCCCACAATGAACAGTGCGCTGCCTTATGCCGCCCCAAAATGAAGAGTGTGCCACCTTATGCCGCCCCAAACTTATTTTGCCTCCTGACACACATTTCCACATTCAAGGTGGTGCCTCAGCCAGCCTTTTTGGGCTGCACACACTGGGGGATTGAACCCGTGGCCCCTTCACCATTGGTTATTGTCTTCACTGTTGTGCTACGGCTCTATTCCTATATGTGCACAGCTGCGCCCCACTTAGCCTTCCCACGCGCTAATGTGGGCCCCGCACATTAACGCGACGCGCACACATACAGTCTTTTTTTTTCCTTTTTCGGCCTGAACCGCCCACTCCTTATATGGCATAGGCACACTACTGCGGCCCCGCACGTTAGGAATGTTTAGTAAACATGCCCCTAAGACTTTAGATGCCTTTGGACGCCAGACCTTCCAGGCATCCATGCTTTCAGCAAGAATTCTCTCATATATTTTCTATATGGGTTTATCTCTTGAAGAGGTCACAAAGAAATTACTGTTTTTGACTCCTTTTATTCAAGAGCCCAAGAGAGCAGACTATTCCTTACTGGTTAGTCATGCTCAAAATATCTCTAGGTTCCTTACTCGTGCTTCCCTAGACTCCTTTGAGTCTGTTAGCAGGACGTCTGCTATAGCTATAGGGGCACGACGTAAAGCCTGGCTTCAGACTTCAGACTTGGACAAATGGGCACAAGAAAGACTGGGAAATACTCCTTGCACTGGAGAAAATCTCTTTAACAAGGAGTCTTTACTCCACGTTGCTCAGTTAACCACTGACATTCCTGCTTCCACAGGCTGTTCTACGCCTTCCTCTTTCCCAGTTGGTAGGAAATGTCCTACAAAACTTTCTTCCCCTAAGGGGAAAAAGTTTTATCCATCTTCTGCCCATCATACAGATGTTCCCAAACAAGGGAAACATCGCCCTGGTCTGAAGAAACCACAACCTCAACAGGGTCAGCAAACCCAGCAGTCGCAGGGTTTCAAATAGATCATCATTACCCCTCTTGGTTGGTGGTTAGAGTGGCAGTCTGCTTCTTTTCACTTGAAGTATCTGCACTGATTTTATCCTAACCTTTTCTAGATATCTCTTCATGAGACATCTTTTCTTTTACTCTAAGAGTCTTTATGATGATCATGCCCATACTTAACAGGTTTTCTTTTCCTCTTTGGGGAAAAGAGAAGTGACAACTATCAATAAGGCAGTTGTTTCCCTGTACTGTCATGTATCATCTTACCTTTCAGAGACTTCCTGCATAGTCAGTCTCCTTCAACTCTGTCTTATCTCCCTCTTACTACAACATTAGATTTGTAAGTGTGGCTCGTTTACACTGGTAAGCCCCTATGGTCCTCTACCTGTTCCACAGGGGGATTCTCTCTTCCAGAGTTATCTCCCCCTTTATTACCTTAGGGCAGCTCATCAGACAATAGGAAGCCCTACTATGTCTGTTGTTTCTTTTTCCCAATCTAAAAAAGGAGGGCAAAAGAAAATTTCTTTCGCTGCCCTGGTACTTGCTACAGATACAGCAATTCCTAGTGGTTAGGCCACTGGTTCTGTTCACCACACAACCAGGGGTTATCACAGACTGGTTGGTTAACTTCTATTCTTTGCCCCCTTGTCCTTGGCAGAATAGTTTGTTACCCACTGGCTTTACACAGCCAGTTTTTTCTTTTAACCAACCTGCAGCATGCTCTATGCAACTGTACAAAGTAGCTTTGCACTATGGGCCCTTGCTAGAGAGCATTAGTATTTTGACTAGCAGATAACCCCAGATGGTTAGGAGGGGTTCCCCCAGTCATGTTTTCATGACTGGTAGGTATTCCCTACCCTTACCATCTCATCTTAAATCTCTGTTGAGACATTAGACTCAGGCCTTTCATCACGTGAAAACCTACAGAATGGCCAATTCCCTGACTTCGCCCATATCTCCTTTGGTCTTTTCGCCAGAGATAATTTTCTTTCAGTGGCAGCTAAAGGACGCCTGATACCCATCTTGCCTCATAGGCGGGTCACTATGGTATCTTCCTCCAGTGGCGTCCTCTATCTATTCTCCATACTGCAGTTCTGGAGAGATCTGGACTTGCTGCCTGCACACTGAAGTTATCCTCAGCATTTTTCACGTAAGCCATCCTGGTTATTCAAGAGCTCAAATTCTGAAAGGAATCTAGATTCCTTCTTGTCAGGGAGACCATTCCTCTGACTCTGCCAGTCATAACCAGGGAAAGAGGATTCTCTATGCATCTATTTCAAGCAGGTATCAACCTTCTTGCTATTAGAGAGATCTTTCTCTCTCCCCATATCCCTAGGGGGGATCTGGTTCTATAGACATCTCTCCATCCACATACCTGGAGACATGTGTCTATATGCCTACATATTCATATACATAGATCTATATCTATATCTATATATACATAGATCTATATCTTTATTTTATTTTTATTTTATTTAGAAAATATTTATATACCGCAGCTTCCAGCGATCAGCAGCGGTTTGATTATAGATTGAAAATTGCCAAATTAAGACATAAATTTTGGAGTATCATTACATTGATTAGAAAGAAAAGCACGGCACACAGAAATAAGGTCCTAGTAGAGGAGACAGTAATTTACATATGTACATTTCACCTAACAGAATTCTTGTCACAAATTGTGACATCCTGTATTCCCTGGGATTTACATCAAGTTGTAATAGCACTGGAATAGATGGGTCTTTAGCTGTTTCCTGAACGCATTAAGGTCTTTGGTCATTCTGAGCTCAGGCGGTAGTTGGTTCCAGAGGGTCGGGGCAGAGTAAGAGTATGCTCGGCGGCTAGTACTAGATTTGACTGCTCTGATGTCAGGCGGAACGTCTAGGGCAGGGGTCTCAAACTCAAATTGCTTTGAGGGCCAAATGAGGACTTGTAAAGTAACCCGGGGGCCGCATAAGACGCGGGGCCTCATTTGCATAATGGGCCTCATTTGCATAAATATTTGCATAATGTTACCATACACTAACTTTTAGTAAACATGCCTCTTTAATGAGTATGGATAAAGAAAGACTAAAAGATTTAAAAACAGGAAGACAATAATTAAACTGGGAACCCCAAAAGCCAAACTTGGAATGTACAACAACACTGTAGAAATAAAACTATAAATTAATTTCCTCTTGTACTAAACAAAGCGCAAACATTAATGATGCACATTTCCCAGAGCTGACATATTCCAGTTAATAAATTCAAAATAAAGAGATATTTTTCTACCTTTTGTGCATTTTTTTCAGTTGCAATTGTTCCAGCCACTTTCTTCTGGTTTCTTCATGTCTTCTGCTAACTCTCCATCGTCTGCTGTCCATTTGCCCTTTCTTCTCTCCTAGTTTTTTTTCCATTCTCTCTCTACATCTGCTTTAACATACTAATCTTTCTCCTTTTTCTCTTTCCTCATTCCTATTTCATCCACTCAAATTTTACCCCTCCATCCTCAATCCCCACTTACTCTCCCAATACCTGGCAAATTGTAGATTTGTCTTCTCTCCCAGACAAAATATTTTTCCCCTCTCCATTTCACTTTCCCAGCTCCATCCCATTCTAATCCTCCCCCAACATCAGCTCCCTTCTAGTTCCAGCCCCACCCAGCATCCGCTCCCTTCTAGTCCCTGCATCAGCCCATTTCCAATCCTAGCCCCCCCATCAGCCCATTTCCAATCCTAGCTCCCTCCCCTCACAGCCCATTTCCATTCCAAGCCCCCCTCCCCATCAGCCATTTGCAGTTCAAGCCCCCCTTCCACTCAGCCCATTTCCAGTCCTAGCAACCCCCCCCAGCCCATTACCAGTCCTAGACCCCCCATAGCCCATTACCAGTCCTAACCTCCCCATAGCCGATTACCAGTCCTAACCTCCCATAGCGCACTTCCAGTTTTACCCCCCATCACCCCATTTTCAGTCTTACCCCCCCCCATAGCCCCTTGCAGTCTTATCCCCATCACCCCATTTTCAGTCTTACCCCCCCCATAGCCCACTTGCTGTTTTATCCCCCCTCACCCCTTTTTCAGTCTTACCCCCCCCCATAGCCCACTTGCAGTCTTATCCCCCATCACCCCATTTTCAGTCTTACCTCCCCTCATAGGCCATTACCAGTCCTAACCCCCCAATCAGCCCACCTCCAGTCCTAACCCCCCAATCAGCCCACCTCCAGTCCTAACCCCCATCTGCCCATGTCCAGTCCTAGCCCCCACCATAGCCCATTTCCAGTCATAACCCCCCTGCCAATAGCCCATTTACAGTCCTAAACCCCCCCTGCCACGTGCCCATTTCCAGTCATAACCCCCCCTGCCAATAGCCCATTTCCAGTCATAACCCCCCCTGCCAATAGCCCATTTCCAGTCATAACCCCTGCCAATAGCCCATTTCCAGTCATAACCCCCCCCCTGACAATAGCCCAGTTCCAGTCATAACCCCCCTTGCCATTAGCCCATTTCAAGTCATTACCCCCCCCCTGCCAATAGCCCATTTACAGTCCTACACCCCCCCTGCCAATAGCCCATTTCCAGTCCTACCCCCCCCCATCACCCCATCAGGTAAATAAAAAAAACACCTGGCTTCTGCTGCTGCAGCAGAAAATCAGCTGTCCCGCGGCCCCTTCCACTCTGCATGGAGAGCCCTGAATGTGCTTCATCAGCGGCGTGCTTTTTAAGCCGCGAAGAGAGTATTTCCCTCTCGCGCGGCTTAAGCCTATTCACTTTTCAAGCCTCGCGAGAGGGGAATACTCTCTTCGCGGCTTGAAAAGCACCCGCTGATGGAGCACACTGAGGGATCTCCGGGCAGAGAGGAAGGGGCCGCAGGACAGCTGATTTTGCTGCTTGAGCAGCAGAAGCCAGTTTAAAAAAAAAAAAAATTGACAGTCGATTCTGCCGCTGCCACGGCGGCAATGGCAGTAGCAGAAGCAGAAGCAAGGCTTTTTTGTTTCCCTCCGTCGCGGGCCGCACAACGTTCTCTCGCGGGCCGCATGCGGCCCGCGGGCCACGTGTTTGAGACCCCTGGTCTAGGGTGTCTGAGTTGACAGATCTTCTGACTCTGTTGGGTGGTTGCGTGCTGATAAGGGTGGAGAGAAAGGATGGAGCTATGTTATGTATGAGTTTATGTGTGGTTATCTATATATATCTATATCTATATATATCTATATCTATATCTATCTGTGTATCTTCTGCCCATACATATCTCTCTCTCTCTATATGCATATATACCCTATATGTGTGTATATATATATATATATATGTATAGTGATATCTTTTAGATAGATATGTATCCACATATCTATCTGTCTGTTTAGGTTCAGATATCCATACATTCCTATATGATCCTGACAGATGGGCGCTACCCCTATCAATGCTGTGCCGGCATACTTAGGATTCTACACATATAACCACTTCCTGTGGTAATTAACAATCTTTTTCCTTACCATAACCTTTCAGGGTTAGGTACCTCTGAAGCACTCCATGTACCTTTTTCTTTCCTAATTGACCCCATTTAGGAAAGACATTGCGGAACTTCAGTTAATCTAAAGCTTAGCGTTTCCTAAGTCTGTCCTTACTTTCTTATCAGATACAGGGGTCTCCATACCCTTTCTCTCCTACATGGACTAATTCCATTGCCAGTCCACATAGGTCAGACTCTTTTTTCTTTTGGTCCTAGCATTGTACTGTTCTTGGACCAAAACAGCTTAAGCTTTGTCTAATAGTACCTTCTGCATCTTCCGCTGAAGCACTACCTTTTTATACTACCCCAGTTTCCCCTGGGGCTATTTCTCACACTGAAGGGTTCTGACCTCCACTTGTTTTTTCTACTTTTATTACCTATACTCCTCAGTGAGGTACTCCTTGAGGTTTTTCACTGGCTCTTCTAACAGATCCATATGAACCTCAGTAGACTTTTGCAAGACCAACAAGGGAGACCCATATTACAATATTTTACTACTAAATGCCCTCTATACAGGGTCTTCCTCTATAGAAGTCATGTTCTAGTCCAGCTGTTCCACAGCACCTTTTCTGTATTCAACTCCTGCCCTCCATCCCCAGGATGCCTGAGGTCCTGAGGAATAGCATGGCTCTTTCTAGACTCGCAACATGCTAGGACTCCCTCTGGGCATCTCAGCTTGGGAGTCCCCATATGTGAAGACTCATTCCTGCTTGTTCCTGGAGATAGCACAGTTACTTACCTGTAACAGGTGATCTCTGGGAACAGCAGGAATAAGTCTTCACAACCCACCCACCTCCCCTAGGAGTTGCATTTCTCTATTTCTATCTTTCCCTTCCTTCTTCTCTCTCTCTCTTTGTCTCAGCTTTAAAACTTAACTGAGGAGAGGCAGTTGGGAAGGTGGGAAGGCAGCACGCAGGCGTGTTGGGATGCTTCCAAAAGCGTTCTGATTGGACGCTGGGAAGCGTTCCCGTGCAGACTCCGTTGGTACCGACGTACCCATATGGAAGGCTTATTCCTGCTGTTCCCAGAGATCACCTGTTACAGGTAAGTAACTGTGCTATCTTGCCAAGCATGATGTCTTTCTCTAATGATTTCTCTCTTCGCATGATGTGTCCAAAATTTGAAAGTCGAAGTCTTGTCCTGTGAGCTTCTAAAGAAAGCTTAGGTTTGATCTCGTCTAGTACCGACTGGTTTGTTCTTCGGGCAGTCCATGGTATACCCAGTATTCGCCGCCAGCATCATAATACAAAGGCATCAATTTTCTTCCTGTCTATCTTTTTCACTGTCCAGCTTTCACATCCATGATGTTATTGAAAATAAAGAGTGGTTCTTTCTAAATGAACCTAATCCAACTTTACCGAAATTTTACACCGTACCAAAGGTTCATAAAAGCTTGGATGCCCCACCATTGTATCTACCAGAGGCTCAATATTGGAACCTCTATCGATTTACATCGATTCCTTTATACGCCCACTAATATCAGCAATGCCTTCATACATCAGAGACACTACCCACGTTTTGGAGATATTGATGCAAAATTCACACTGGGCTGAGTTTGAACATGTTCAGCTGGTTACACTGGATGTAGCTTCACTATATACCAGTATCCCACAAGTGGCAGCCCATGATATAGTGATGGAAGCATTGCATCTTCGGGGGGATCTCTCAGAACATCATTTAATCTTTTTGGAAAACATTTTGAAGTTAGTACTGTTTAACAATTATTTTTTGTTTGAAGGCACTATATATCATCAAAGAAAAGGAGTAGCAATGGGAGCCACCTGTGCCCCTTCGGTGGCCAACCTATATATGGCGTCTTTTGAGAAACAATGGCTCTTTTCAGATTCACCTAACCCACATATTATAATGTGGCGATGCTTCATAGATGATGTCTTTATGTTGTGGGGAGGGCAACAAGATGAGCTGGAAACATTCTTGACGTGGCTGAATAATAGAGATGAGAATTTACAGTTTACATCAATGAGTAGTGTCCGGAGTTTACAATTCCTGGATGTGCTGATTACAAAACAAAATGGTAGCTGGCATACAACGGTATACTGTAAGCCCACAGATAGAAACACCTTGTTGCACTATCATATTCATAAATGACCTGGAAAGTGGAATAACGAGTGAGGTTATCAAATTTGCAGATGACACAAAACTATTTAAAGTTGTTAAAACCCAAGAGGATTGTGAAAAATTGCAAGAGGATCTTGATAAATTGGAAGACTGGGCATCAAAATGGCAGATGAAATTTAATGTGGACAAGTGCAAGGTTATGCACCTAGGGAAGAACAACCCAAACTATGGTTACACGATGCAAGGTTCCACATTAGGAACCACCACCCAGGAAAAAGATTTAGGCGTCATTGTGGATACCATGTTAAAACCCTCGGCCCAGTGTGCAGCGGCAGCCAAGAGAGCAAATAGAATGCTAGGTATGATAAGGAAAGGAATGGAAAATAAAACAAAAGATATTATAATGCCTCTATATCGTTCCATGGTGAGACCGCACCTTGAATATTGTGTGCAATTCTGGTCGCCGTATCTTAAAAAGGATATAGTGATTTTAGAAAAGGGTCAGAGAAGAGCCACCAAAATGGTAAAGGGGATGGAAGTATACTCCTATGAAGAAAGGCTAAAAAGGTTAGGGCTCTTTAACCTGGAAAAGAGACGGCTGAGGGGAGATATGATAGAAGTCTATAAATTAATGAACGGAGTGGAACGGATAAACGTAGATCGATTGTTTACATTATCAGAATATAGAAAGACTAGGGACATGCAATGAAGCTACAGGGTAAACTATTTAAGACTAATAAAAGAAAATATTTTTTCACTCAACGTGTAATCAAACTCTGGAATTTGTTACCGGAGGATGTAGTAAAGGCTGTTAGTGTAGCTGGGTTTAAAAAAGGTTTGGACAAGTTCCTGGAGGAAAGGTCCATAAACCATTATTAAGAAGTGACCGAAGATATCAATGCTTGACCCAGTACAAGCACTGTGGAACTTGTGTCTCTTGGGGAAACTGCTAGGTACATATGACCTAGATTGGCCACTGTTGGAAACAGAATACTGGGCTTGATGGACCTTGGTCTGACCCAGTATGGCATGTCTTATGTTCTTATGTTCATAGTGCACACCCAAAGAAACTTAAAGACAGTCTTCCGTTTTCCCAGTTCCTGCGATTTAGAAGAAATTGTTCCGATGTCAAGGATTATAAAAGGCAAGCAATCCAACTGAAACATAAATTTCACACAAGGGGATACCCCTCCAGGATTATAGAACAAGCCTATTAAAGAGCACTATTCAATAATAGGGAATCTTTGTTAGTATCAGCCCCCCGGTACACGTGGGAAGATGAGAAGATTAATTTAATTACCAGCTACTCTCCCTACAGCATCCAGATTCAACGTATAATACAAAAACATACTAATGTACTTCAGAGCACTCGTGGCTTAGAAAACAAAAGCATCAGATGTGTGTGGAAACGACATAAAAACTTAAAAGAGCTTCTCAGCCCAACAGTGTTAAGACCACTGAATTTCATCACAGGAATACAAGAGGCTGGCCATCATAAATGTGGCGATTGTGCCATTTGCCAAGTCACGGAAGATTGCACCTACTTTGAGCATAGAGATCGAAAATATTTTTTACGACATAGTACAACCTGCACTTCAACACATGTAATTTACTGTATCCGCTGTCCCTGTAATTTAATTTATGTGGGAAAAACCATACGTTCGTTTTACATAGGGATACAAGAGCACCGTAGCAGATTAAAGTGCAGATGTTTGGAAGCACCAATAGTGTCTCACTGTTTGGATTTTCAGCACACTTTTGAAGATCTCAAATGTTTTTGTATAGAGCAAGTTTTACATGGAAATGGCAGAAGATCTCAGGAACAGCTGTTAATTTATAGAGAACAAAAATGGATCTTTACCTTACAATCAATTGTGCCCATTGGTCTTAATATCCAAATTGATTGGAAAGCATGCATATGAGCAGAAAGCTAAAATGAATTCAAGAAGGACTCAGAAAGCGGAATCCCTAACTGGATCTAGTGAGTTTTTTATGTAATGCTGCCGTGTCCTCTGGGGCTTCCATATCTCTCTCATAGCGGCAGATTCCTTAGGTTTAAATTGTAATAAGGATCAGCTTGAGAGCAATGACTACTGATTGAGACCTATATAAAGAATCTGCCGTACAAAGAGCATGCGCGGCGTCTTTATAACAAACTCTGAACAGAAGTAACGAAAGACGATAGCCACGGTTGAACTCGCAGTGAGTGAATTAAGTAGTTTGGAGACACATTATTTAAGAAAGGAACTACAGATTTGTGAAAGTATGATAGTATAGAGGTGACTGATCTAATAGCGTATGTGCTTTATACTCCTAGAAACGGCATGAGATGGGTATTTAATGGGGTGGTGGAGGGAAGGGGGGCTGGCTCAAGATAAAAGGCAGGTAATAGCGTGCCTGAGCGCGGCCCGATGAGAGCTGGCTTATTGCTGGAGGTAGCGGGACGCACCACAGGTGGAGCACTGTGTGGAGCGCCTCCGGCAAGTGTACCTAATAGAAAAACTGACTGCAGCACGAAGGCAAAGGGTGGATAGATTTGAGAAGCAGTGGGACAAGGTGCTGCTTTACCTACGGAAGGATTCCCTGCAATAGTGGGGGGTAAGAACAAAATGGGGGGGAAAGGGGGGCAGGGGGGGAGGGTGTGGGGTGGGGAGGGGTGGAGGTTCAAAGGGGGGACTAGGGGGGTAAAGGGGGGGTCAGGGGGGGAGATAAGGGGGGAGGGATGGGGGGTAAAGGGGGGGTCAGGGGGGAGATAGGGGGGGAGGGATGGGGGCTAGGGGGGTGGGGGGAAGGAGGGGGTAGGCCTAGATGGGAGGGAAGTGGGGAAGAAAGAAGATGGACGGAGAGGGGGGGATGAGGGCGGGGGGGGGTAACTGTTAAAGATGCTGGCAGGGGTAGTCGAAGGCTCTTGCTTATATATAAACAATTCCATAAGGGGGGACATGGATGTTTGTACTTTGCTGTTTTCATGTTGGATGCGGCCCCATCTGTACTTTTTGGGCATGGAGGAGGGAGCTGCTTAAGTGTGGGGAATCAAGCGGGGTGGGAGAGGCTGTTATACGGTGCTCTAGGGTGGGCTGGATGGGAGGGGGTCAGCTATTGTAAGAGGACAGTTTTCTTATGTCTAGACGGGGCGCTGTTACAAAGTGTGTTATTGACGATACAATGTCTGTTATTGAGTTTGTGATGGAATTGTTGCCAATAAAAAGTTAAATACAAAAAAAAGAAACGGCATGTAAACTTAGTGCGGAACATGACCCCTTGATAAAACACTTCAGTGAAACGCAACGGCGCACTGGTTGGCGTTGGGGAATGACAGCCGAACCAGATAAGTACTTTAGTACCACTGCATAAGATTTGAAGCAAGTCAATAGTGGATGCATCTGGTATGGGCTAAGCAGCGCTAGTGCACTTGAATGTTTTGTAGATGACATGCTGGAAGGTTAAGTGAAAATATTCAGCTAAATAACCAATGGGAAAGCAAAAGAAGCTATAAATAACAGGCAACGTAACAGGTCGTTGATGCAATTAAAGAGCAAGAGTTCAAGATTTCATCTCAAACTCACTATTAAGCTCTTCTACAGTCTGAGACCTGGTTGCCATTAAAAATACACCTCTTTAAGTAAAAAGTGGAGCGATAAATTTATTACATGATACTCGTCATTGAAAATACCATGGCTTGAAGAAGTTGAATCTTTGTATGGAGAGAGACATCTCTGCTCTTGAGAATCTTATCTAGGTCTTTCATAGCCATTCTGCCAAGAGCAATGCATCGTCTGATTTCTTGACTGCTTGTTGCTTCTTTATTGATAGTTGATCCAAGTAGGTTAAAGTTGTTCACGATTTCAATTTCTTCTCCTTCAACGATGAACCTGTTGATTATGCCAGTTGTCATGATCTTTGCCTTCTTTACATTAAGGTGCAGGCCCATTTTGAGACTATGTTCTTTGATTGTGAGAAGCAAATGTTTCAGATCACCTTCACTTTCAGCCAGTAATGTGGTATCATCAGCATAGCGAAGGTTGTTGATGAGTCTTCCACCAGTATTCACACCTCTGTTGTCTTCATACAATCCTGCTTCTCTGATGATTTGTTCTGCATATAAATTAAACAGGTAGGGGGAAAGTATGCAGCCTTGTCTTACACCTTTGCTTATTTTAAACCATTCTGTTTCTCCTTGTTCTGTTCAAACTGTTGCTTCTTGATCAATGTACAGATTGTGCAAGAGAATGATCAGGTGTTCTGGTATACCCATGCTTCTTAATGTGGCCCAGAGTTTCTCATGGTTTACACAGTCAAAAGCCTTGCTATAGTCGATAAAGCACAAATAGATATCCTTTTGGTATTCTTTAGTCTTTTCAAAGATCCATCTCACATCCGCAATGATATCTGTGGTTCCTCGCCCTTTCCTGAACCCTGCTTGCACTTAAGGTAGTTCTTGTTCCAGGTATGGTTGTAGTCTCTTTTGAATAATCTTCAGTAGAATCTAGCTGGCATGTGGGATCAGAGCGATTGTGCGATAATTTCCAGAGTCAGTTGGATCACCTTTCTTTAGTATTGGTATAAACACAGATCTTTTCCAGTCAGTTGGCCATGATGTTGTCTTCCATATTTCTTGGCAGAGCCTTGTAAGTACGGTAACAGCTGCATCAGATTGCTGTAATACTTCTATGGGAATGCTATCAATGCCTAGTGCTTTGTTCTTTGATAAGACTTTCAATGCTGCTTCAACTTCTTCTTTCGTCACCAATGGTTCCCTGTCATAAGGTACAGGTTGAAACGGCTGTTGGTCACTTGACCTTTATCATATAAAAACTCTGTATATTCCTTCCACCTTTTCTTGATCTTCACAGCATCATTCAACATAGAACCTTGAGCATCTTGTAACATTCCAATTCGAGGCTGGAACGTTTTCGTTAACTTTCGTAGCTTTAGGAAAGCCGATCTTGTTGTTACTCTAATAGTTTCTGCTTCTATTTCCTTGCATGCATCATTGTAGTACTTTTCCTTGTCCTGTCTTGTTGCATGTTGGAAATCTCTGTTGAGTTCTCTGATTGTCTTTCTTTCTCCTCTGGCTTTAGCTTCTCTACGTTTCTGGGCAATTTTTAGAGTTTCTTCCGTCATCCATTTTGGCCGTTTTTGCTTTTTCACCTTTTGTAGAGACTTCTCGCTTTCTTCCAACACAACCTTCTTGATGTCATTCCATAACTCTTCTGGAGCTCTGTCATTTGTATCTAAAGCAGCAAATCGATTTTGCAGGCAGTCTTTAAATTCCAGTGGTATATTCTCAAGGTCATATTTTTCTGCATTCATGAGTGGTTTGCTCTTTTTCAACTTTAGCTCGAGTTTGCATACTAGTAGTTGATGATTGATGATCTGTACCACAGTCAGCTCCAGGTTTTGTCTTTGTTGATGTTACAGAGCTTTTCCATCATTGACTTCCACAGATATAGTCAATTTGATTTTTATACAATCCATTGGGTGAAGTCCATGTGTACAGTTGCCACTTGTGTTGCTGGAAGAAGGTGTTTGAGATGAATAGATCATTGGTCTTGCAGAATTCTATCAGTCTTTCTCCAGCTTCATTTCTGTTGCCAAGTCCATATTTTCCAACTACTTTGCCTTCTTCTTTGTTGCCAACTTTTGCATTCCAGTCACCCATGACTATCAGAATATCCTGTTTGCATGTTCTGTCAATTTCAGCTTGTACTTGTTCATAGAACTCTTCAATTTCATTCTCTTCTGTAGCTGTTGTTGGGGCACATACTTGAATTATACAGGTCTGCAAAAAAACTTTTTCGAGAGTTGTTTTGGTTATTCCACGTAATGTTTATGTTTTTTGGTGCGCTGAATCCGAAAATGACCTCCATTTTGTCATAGGACATCACGTTTCCTGACAATTTAGGTAACTATGTTAAATAAGGCAATACCTCAAAATAAATGGAAATAGACTTATAAAATTAAAGTTTTATTACAATATTTTCATGAAAATCCTGTTTTGAACTGAAATGAGCTCATCTACACACACTAAACTTGATTCTTCTTCCTTGTGAGGCTCCTCTTGGTGCATTTACGCTTGTGAGTAGCATCTGGAATGTCTCTCTGAAGCATCCAACAGCTTGCCATCATTGTAATGCTCCATTTTCCCTGGTATCTCCTTTCCATCTCTTTAATGTCATGGTGGAATCATTCACCTTGTTCCTCACTCACAGCTCCCAAATTTTCAGGAAAGTAGTCAAGGTGGGACTGGAGGAAATGCACTTTCAAACTCATTAGGCAACCTAAAGCTTGAAATGCTTTCAGCATTCGTCCGACGATCTTTTTGTAGTGAGGATCTTTGTTATTGCCTAAAAATTTCTGTATGACTTCTTTAAATGCAATCCACCCTTCTTTTTGAGGATCCGTCATGGTATTGACAAACTCTTGATCAACTATAAGCCTTCTAAGTCTGGTCCGACAAACAGACCTTCCTTCAATCTTGCCTCCGACAGGCCTGGACACTGGTGACCAAGTATTTGAAGCATTCTCCATCTCTTGGAAGTGATTTTACGAATTGCTTCATCAATCCCAATTTTATGTGGAGAGGTGGTAGAAGAACTTTATGGGAAGGTACCAAAGTTTCTCGGAGGACATTTTTTTCACCGATTGTTAGCACCCTCGGCTGCCAACTCTTCTTGGTCCAGTGACTTTGTCGGTCTCGACTGTCCCATAGACACAGAAAACAAGGATATTTGGTATACCCAGCTTGTTGCCCGAGCAGCATGCACAAGACCTTCAAGTCCCCACACTCTTGCCAACCATAGTCTTCATATTTAAGTTTACAAAGAACCAATTCCAAGTTCTCGTAGGTTTCCTTCAAGTGTACGGAATGACCTACAGGTATGGAAGCGTAAAAACAGTTGTGGAGTAAAACTGCTTTGAGACTTCTTTTTGAACAATCTATAAAAAGACGCCATTGCTCTGAATCATATTGGATTTTAAATTGACCCATCAGACCTTCGACATCGATGCAATAAACCAACTTGTCTTCCTGGGCGATGTAAGGAACGAACTCCTTTTCACAATGTCTGAACCATGAAGATGACACTCCTGGCAACAATAAATTCCTGCTTTTCAGCCTTGATCCGAGTAACTGAGCAGCATCTTTGGGAAGATTCAAATCTCTTACCAAATCATTCATCTCCTCCTGAGAAAACAATTTTGGTCTTGTATCATCTTCAAAGTCAGAACTTGATTCGTCACCTGGTTCAGGTATGACTTCACCTTCATCGGAGCTAGGTATCTCTTCCAAGGTAGCAGGGGGCTTGGGTACTGGTATATTTGTGCCATGGGGGATGGGACGAATTGCCAAGTGAAGATTGGGGTATGAAATGGAATGCTTCCATTTGGAATTAAACCCTTTCACATCGCATGAACAAAAGTAACAGTCGTCACTATGGTTCTTTTGCTCTCGCCATACCATACGAATCCCATAACGGAAAGATTTTTTCTTACCCTTGAACCAGTTTCGGAGGTCCTCAAAACACCGTTTGCACACTTTATGAGGCGCCCAGACTTTATCTTGATCTCTAATTTTTAGTCCAAAGTATGCAAAGTATACTTTTTTCACAAAGTCTGTAATATTCTGCTGTTGCTTCAACACTGTGTATTCACCACAGATGAAACAGAAACTGTCTGGTGAATTAATACAGTTTCGCAGAGCCATAACATAGCGGTTGAAGAATGATGAGCTAACATGAATTGTGATGAAAAAGTGTGAACAGCCTAGAACCAAGAACCTGATGATGATTCGTGCACAAGTGTGGCATGCAGGAGAGAGCAGCTCTGTGTCTGTACACGAGACGTCACAGTGCTGGCCACACCCCCCTGCACTGACCGGAGCTGCTGCTATCTGCCCTGTGTCTCCCTCCCACTGGATTCTTCAGGAAAGATTAACCCCTTCTACCATTAGAAGCACGGACTTAAAACTTGCTTAGCTTATGTATATATTGCTGACCATCAGATTTACAGTGCTATATTTTTTTTTACATAACTCGGACAACCCCTTTAAGGTTTTTTTGGCATTTTATATCTTAGATGCATTTATGTTAATTAATTAATAGTAATTTGAATTAATTAATAGTAATTTGAAAAAATTAGATAAATTTGAAGACAATTTTGCTTGTTGTGGCAAATCATGATGTCTAGGAGTTTTTCACTATTTTATTTGTTTTCAGCACATCAAAATCCATGGAAATTAGATGAAAATAATCAAACAGCTTTTTAGTCGCAGATCTGTGTTGTGTTGATAGGCATTCCTCGTAAATTAAACAGGTAGGGGGAAAGTATGCAGCCTTGTCTTATACCTTTGCTAATTTTAAACCATTCTGTTTCTCCTTGTTCCGTTCGAACTGTTGCTTCTTGATCAATGTACAGATTGTGCAAGAGAATGATTAGGTGTTCTGGTATACCCATGTTTCTTAATGTGGCCCAGAGTTTCTCATGGTTTACACAGTCAAAAGCCTTGCTTTAGTTGATAAAGCACAAATAGATATCCTTTTGGTATTCTTTAGTATTTTCAAGGATCCATCTCACATCCGCAATGATGTCTCTCGTTCCTCGCCCTTTCCTGAACCCTGCTTGCACTTCAGGTAGTTCTTGTTCCAGGTATGGTTGTAGTCTCTTTTGAATAATCTTCAGTAGAATCTTGCTGGCATTTGGGATCAGAGCGATTGTGTGATAATTTCCACAGTCAGTTGGATCACCTTTCTTTAGTATTGGTACAAACACAGATCTTTTCCAGTCAGTTGGCCATGATGTTGTCTTCCATATTTCTTGGCAGAGCCTTGTTCTTTGATAAGGCTTTCAATGCTGCTTCAACTTCTTCTTTCATCACCAATGGTTCCCTATCATAAGGTACAGGTTGAAACGGCTGTTGGTCCACTTGATCTTTATCATATAAAAACTCTGTATATTCCTTCCCCCTTTTCTTGTTCTCAGCATCATTCAACATAGAACCTTGAGTATCTTTAACATTCCAATTCAAGGCTGGAACTTTTTCTTTAACTCTCGTAGCTTTAGGAAAGCCAATCTTGTTCTTCCTCTAATAGTTTCTGCTTCTATTTCCTTGCATGTGTCATTGTAGTGCTTTTCCTTGTCCTGTCTTGCTGCACATTGGAAATCTCTGTTGAGTTCTGCGATTGTCTTTCTTTCTCCTCTGGCTTTAGATTCTCTATGTTTCTGGGCAATTTTCAGAGTTTCTTCCTTCTTGATGTCATTCCATAAGTCTTCTGGAGATCTGTCATTTGTATCTAAAGCAGCAAATCAATTTTTCAGGCAGTCTTTAAATTCCAGTGGTATATTCTCAAGGTCATATTTTGCTGCATTCTTGAGTGGTTTGCTCTTTTTCAAATTTATCTTGAGTTTGCATACTAGTAGTTGATGATCTGCACCACAGTCAGCTCCAGGTTTTGTCTTTGTTGATGTTACAGAGCTTTTCCATCGTTAACTTCCACAGATGCAGCCAATTTGATTTTTATACAATCCATTGGGTGAAAACCACATGTACAGTCGCCGCTTGTGTTGCTGGAAGAAGGTGTTTGAGATGAATAGATTGTTGGTCTTGCAGAATTCTATCAGTCTTTCTCCAGCTTCATTTCTGTTGCCAAGTCCATATTTTCCAACTACTTTGCCTTCTTCGTTGCCAACTTTTGCGTTCCAGTCACCTATGACTATCAGGATATCCTGTGTGTATGTTCTGTCAATTTCAGCTTGTACTTGTTCATAGAACTCTTCAATTTCATACTCTTCTGCAGCTGTTGTTGGGGCATATACTTGAATTATAGTTGGGTTGATAGGCATTCCTCGTAGACGAATGGAGATTAAGCATTCGCTGACTGCATTATATTTCATTACAGTTCTTGCTAGTTTCTTCTTTATTATAAATGCAACACTATTTCTTCTTTATCTTTCATTTCCAGCATAGAAGACCATGTGATCATCTGATGCAAAATGCCCGATGCCAGTCCATTTCAGTTCGCTGACACCCAACAGATCAAGTTGTTCACATTCCATTTCATTCTTGACCATCTCCAACTTCCCTTGGTTCATGCTTTTTAAGTTCCATGTTCCAATGTGTAAGACATCTTTACAGCTTGTGATAAGGAAGCTTATAAGGAATTCACCCTTATAAAAGGACCTATTTTGCAAGGTCAGAGAAACAAAACCCCAATCACACCTAGAAAGCAGGAAATTCCCAAATGGGATAGGTTTCAGAGTTCCCCTAGTGGAGAAAAGGATTGGGAACACAGACACAGGGTAAAGGACCCTTACATCACTGAGTTCCCTAATTACCCAGCTGCCAGGAGGCAAGCTGATCTCCGTCACCTGAGAGGAGAAGAGGTGGGGCTGGAGCCTTGGGGATTTAAGTCTAGGATAGAGAAAGAAGCAAGGGAGAGGAGGAGGAGAGTCCCAGAGAGAGTCTCAGGGAGAGACCGAAGCAGAAACACAAGCTGGAGGACAGGACGAGGAAGCACAGGAGAATGGTGGACAGAGCATGAGGGAGGAGAAACTGCTACAAGCCCAGGCCCAGGTATGAGCCTTGAAAGCTTGTCTAATACAGAGCAGTGCAGAGTTGCAAGGGATACTCTCAGCTCTAACGGAAGGCAGTCAGCTGAACCCTGTGAACTGGAAGGAGAGGTAGAGCCTATGCAACTAGGTGAACCAGACCTAGCTGGAATGATGAAGACTCATACATGGATTGCTCCTTGTGCCAATCCTTTACTGTAGAGGGATTGAAAGAAAACCACCCTTAAGAGAAAACCTTCAGAGTCAGGTAACCTTGAAAGCCTGTAGATGGTTTTGTGCATGTCCTGTGTTAAAGAAGAAATATGTTTGCTGAGAAAGCAAGAGCAAGCTGAAGCTCTCTGATTGTGCTTGATAAACACCTGATATCCAGAGCAGTGCACCGGCAAGAAGCCGAGCTAATGGTGAAAGGAAGGAAAGTTTTTGGCTTTGTTTTTGAATATTCCTAAAGCTTGGAATAGAGCATTATTTGCTTATGAGAAGTTTTTGTACTGTTAAAGGTTTTACTTTGTTTGTAAGGAGACAAACCAGCCTGGAAGTGTTTGGGACTATGAGAACAGAAAACTGCCATTGAGAAATGCTGTTTTTGTTTGCTTTAAACAGCAATGCTAGCCAAGCTGGTAGCATTGACTGTTAAAAGGCTTTTCCTTTGAGTTGAAGAACACTATAAGCTGAAAGTTTGCTTTGAGTTTTTTTATGTCCTGATGTGTATTGTGAAGAATCCTGGAGAAAGTATCCAAGGGTAGTATTTGTGAACCTTGCGTTTGAGTCAATAAATTCTCTCATTGCCTTATCATTCGAGCCAACTACAAGTGTTTTTCTACCTGAAGCCAAGTGGATTGTGACTGAACTACCTTTCCCAAAGGGCATGGCAAAGGAACCAGTCAGTTAAAGGCTAAAAGGTGAAACTTTCTATGATAACCACACTCCTCCATACTGGAAGTAAGGGGCAAGGGCATGACAGTTGCGTAGTTTTTAGTATTTTTAAACTCAAGGATATACCAGGAGGTCACTTCAGGATACAGCTGCAAGGATTTCCAAGCTGAAGAACGTGGCAGCAGGATTTTTCCTGACGGTTGTGGTGAGCAGAGTGACTGGTCCGTTTGCAGTGCCAAGAAAAAAGACACCTATATAAGCGAGAGTCAATGCCTGAACAAGGTAAAAGATACCTAGGCGTGGCTTGTACTGGATTGAAGGAAAGTGAATGCTTGTGCATTAAAGGGGGCACATATATATATATAAAAAAAAAGCTTTTGTGGAGTGCCGCCCTTGGTGTTTTCTCTCTCTTTTTTCTTGCAGGTCACCGAAGATATGAATCCTAAAGAGCTGGTGAATTGGATGGCGACCCAGTTCACACATCAGCAGGAGTTAGCGCAGCTGGCACAGGACAGTGCAATTGCTGCAATGAGGGAACAGCAAAAACCAGTCCTAGACCTGGTGGAAGCTTTGATCATGCTCCAGAGCCAAGGAGGCGGAGGAGTACCAACACCAGTAGGACCAGCTACACCTCGTGTGGACAGTCCGGTAGACTTTCATAATACTGGAGCATTTAGTTTTGGGAAGCTTACCCCAGAGGACAATATAGACAACTTTCCTTGAGTCCTTTGAAAGAGTGGCTCAGGCTATAGGTTGACCAGAGACCCAGTTGGCAGTGCGTCTAGCTACATCCTTAACTGGAGAGGCACTGGCTGCTTATAGAGCCATGCCAGCAGCCCAAGCTATGGATTATAAGGCCGTAAAGAGTGCCATTAAGGATCGCTTAGGGTTAACAGCCACAGTATATCGCCGCATGTTTAGAGCCACAGTCCTGAGAGCTGGCGAGACGCCAAAGGCTTTAAGCCAGAGGATTCGTGGTTTAGCACTGAAATGGCTGGCGCCAGAGGGAAAAACTTTAGAAATGGTCATTGACATGATAATGTTAGAACAATTTATGGCAGCAGTGCCAAAAGACCTACAGTTCTTTCTTATCCAGCAGAATTTCCAAAGCATGGGAGAGGCAACCCTTTTGTCTGAACATTTTATGGAGGCTGAGTTAGCTCGTCAGCAAAAGGGAAGCGCTCCAAAGATAGGTGCTGAGGTCAGTTTTGCTGCATCAGAAAAGAGGAAGGCGAATACTGTTGAGTGTGGAAAAGTTTGTCTGCCTACTCAAGATGGGAGGTGGGCTGGAAAAAAATGTTTCCGATGTGGGAAATGGGGACACTGGCAAAAAGGTTGCAAAGCCTGCACTAACTTAATGGGAACAACTATGAAACAACTTGGGGAAGGTTTTCTCTTAACGGTTAGCATACAAGGGATTACTACTAACGCTCTCTTGGACTCTGGTGCAGACCAAAGCATGTTGTCACAAAGGCTTTGGCGAGCAATAGAGGCCCAGAATAAGTCCGAGCAGAGGAAGCCAGAAGGTAGCGTTCGAATTAGATGCATTCACGGTGCTGCTTCTTTTTACCCCACATACAAACTAATGATCAAAGGGTTAGGGGTGCAGAGAGAGATCCAAGTGGCAGTGGTTCCCAAACTCCCTTATGACTTAGTATTGGGAAGGGACTGGCCCCAATTTAAGCAGGGTTTGGGAAAAGGCCTTAGCCAGAAGGGGGAGGGGGAATGGTGATGGTGGTCCCCGGGCCTCTTTTTGAAAACCCCCGAGAACCAGTTGGGGATGCAAGGAAAAAGCCCCGAGAAAACAAGTCTCCAGGTAAACAGATTTTTACACTAAAATTTTGTAAGGTGTCAGAGAAGGCCCAGGCTCCCCGGAGGGCATCTCCACAAGCTGCGGGATTTGACTTATGCAGTGCAGAGGATGGAATGATACCTAGCCGAGGAAAAGCCCTCGTTGATACTGGCCTGAAAATTGAGATACCAATCGGATGTTAAGGGCGGATAGCCCCACGCTCAGGGCTGGCTCTGAAGCATTTCTTGGATGTGGGAGCTGGTGTAATTGATCCGGACTACAGGGGAAATATAAACGTGTTATTCTTCAACTTTGGACACGAAGATTTCCTGGTAAAAGTTGGTGATCGGATCGCCCAGCTAATCTGTGAAAGGGTGGAATTTCCCCCGTTGGAAGAGGTCCCAGCATTATCCCCATGGAACGTGGAGCGGGAGGTTTCGGCTCAACCGGAGGGCTGAAGGTGAGAAGTCTCACAGCTACTTGTGAGGAAAAAATGGAAGTGCCTGAAGAGGAAGACCTAGGACCCCACATGGCAGATTGCAAGGAAAGCCCAGAGCCACAAATAGGGGAAGACCTGTCTTCGGTACAGAAAGGAGAATTAACCAGACTGTTGGAGAAATTTCCGGATGTGCTAACCCCGATTCCCAGTGAAACTCGGCTGGTGGCCCATGAAATCGTGACTCCACCTGGGAAGATAATCTGGAAAAGACCTTACCAATTACCCGAAGCAAAAAAACAAGAAGTGGTGGCACAGGTCCGCGAGATGTTGGACATGGGCATCATAGAGGAATCCAAGAACCCATGGTGTAGTCCCATAGTCCTGGTGCCGAAGCCAGATGCCACATTAAGGTTTTGTATAGATTTCCGGCAGTTGAATGCCATATCTGTCTTTGATGCCTACCCGATGCCTAGAATTGAGGAGCTCTTGGACCAATTGGGGCAGGCCCAATATTTGACTACATTAGACATGACGAAGGGATATTGGCAGATCCCACTGACGAGGGAATCTCGGCCAAAGACCGCGTTCAGTACCCCAATGGGGTTATTTCAGTTCAAAAGGATGCCTTTTGGCCTTCACAGAGCTGCCGCCACCTGCCAAAGGTTGGTGGACCAGGTTCTGCAACCACATCAAGAGTACGCCTTCACCTACATGGATGATGTCATAATTCATAGTGGCAGTTGGGCAGAACACCTCGTGAGAATCGGAGTTGTATTACACTCTATGAGGCAGGCTGGCATCACCTTGAACCCCAAAAAATGCGCTTTTGCAAAACAGGAAGTGAAGTATTTAGGACACATGGTAGGAAGGGGTAAGATCAAGCCTTTGATCAACAAGGTGGCTAGTATCAAGGAATTTCCTCAACCAACAACTAAAAAACAGTTGAGGAGCTTTCTGGGACTAATTGGGTATCACAGAAGATTCATACCCCGGTTTGCTGAAAAAAGTTCAGTTTTTATGGATATGCTGAGAAAAAATTGCCCAAATCAACTCAGATGGACCCCAGAGGCTGAGAAGGCCTTCACTCATTTAAATGGAAGGCTATGCACAAGTCCGGTGTTACGCGGAGTAGATTTCAAGAAGCCCTTCCTGGTGCAAACCAATGCATCAGAGGTAGGCTTAGGAGCCATTTTGTATCAAAGACATGAGGGAGATGAACACCCGGTGATGTTCCTCAGCAGGAAACTATCTTCAGCGGAGCAAAAATACTCTACCAATGAAAAGGAGTGCCTTGCTATAAAATGGGCCATAGAAGCATTACGTTTTTACCTTACAGGAAGAAAATTCCTATTAATTACAGATCATGCCCCGCTAAAATGGCTCCAGCAAATGAGAAATCATAACGCCCGGTTAACTCGCTGGTATATGGCTCTGCAAGCCTTTGATTTTAAAATAGAACATCGGGCAGGAAAACTGCATAAAAACGTGGATGCCCTCTCAAAAATTATGGACTGTTCGGAGGGACACTCACCACCTCTGCCAGCCTGTAATATCGTGGGAAGGGGGGTATGTGATAAGGAAGCTTATCATGACAGAGGAGAAAGGGATAAAGGAAAGGAATTCACCCTTATAAAAGGACCTGTTTTGCAAAGTCAGAGAAATAAAACCCCAATCACACCTAGAAAGCAGGAAATCCCCAGATGGGATAGGTTTCAGAGTTCCCCTAGTGGAGAAAAGGAGAGGGAATACAGACCCAGGGTAAAGGACCCTTATGTCACTGAGTTCCCTAATTACCCAGCTGCCAGGAGGCAAGCTGATCTCCGTCACCTGAGAGGAGAAGAGGTGGGGCTGGAGCCTTGGAGATTTAACTCTAGGATAGAGAAAGAAGCAAGGGAGAGGAGGAGGAGAGTCCCAGAGAGAGTCTCAGGGAGAGACCGAAGCAGAAACACAAGCTGGAGGACAGGACGAGGAAGCACAGGAGAATGGTGGCCAAAGCATGAGGGAGGAGAAGCTGCTACAAGCCCAGGCCCAGGTATGAGCCTTGAAAGCTTGTCTAATACAGAGCAGTGCAGAGTTGCATGGGATACTCTCAGCTCTAACGGAAGGCAGTCAGCTGAACCCTGTGAACTGGAAGGAGAGGTAGAGCCTATGCAACTAGGTGAACCAGACCTAGCTGTGAATGACGAAGACTCATTAATGGATTGCTCTTTGTTCCAATCCTTTACTGCAGAGGGATTGAAAGAAAACCACCCTTAAGAGAAATCCTTCAGAGTCAGGTAACCTTGAAAGCCTGTAGATGGTTTTGTGCATGTCCTGTGTTAAAGAAGAAATACGTTTGCTGAGAAAGCAAGAGCAAGCTGAAGCTCTCTGATTGTGCTTGATAAACACCTGATATCCAGAGCAGTGCACTGGCAAGAAGCCGAGCTAATGGTGAAAGGAAGGAAAGTTTATGGCTTCGTTTTTGAATATTCCTAAAGCTTGGAATAGAGCATTATTTGCTTATGAGAAGCTTTTGTCCTGTTAAAAGTTTTACTTTGCTTGTAAGGAGACAAACCAGCCTGGAAGTGTTTGGGACTATGAGAACAGATAACTGCCATTGAGAAATGCTGTTTTTGTTTGCTTTAAACAGCAATGCTAGCCAAGCTGGTAGCATTGACTGTTAAAAGGCTTTTCTTTTGAGTTGAAGAACACTATAAGCTGAAAGTTTGCTTTGAGTTTTTTTATGTCCTGATGTGTATTGTGAAGAATCCTGGAGAAAGTATCCAAGGGTAGTATTTGTGAACCTTGCATTTGAGTCAATAAATTCTGTCATTGCCTTATCATTCGAGCCAACTACAAGTGTTTTTCCACCTGAAGCCAAGTGGATTGTGACTGAACTACCTTTCCCAAAGGGCATGGCAAAGGAATCAGTCAGTTAAAGGCTAAAAGGTGAAACTTTCTATGATAACCACGCCCCTCCATACTGGAAGTAAGGGGCAAGGGTGTGACAAGCTTCTGACTCTCATTTCATGCGCAGCTACATCAGCAGTTAGACGTCCCGAGGGCTTTGATCCAACCACATCATAAATGCTGGCTTTACTCTGAAAGGTCTTCAGCTCTTCCCCAGTAGCTAGTTGAGTGCCTTCCGACCTGGGGGTCTCATCTTCCAGCACTATAGCACAATTTGTTTTGTTGTAACTATCTATTGGGTTTTTATGGCAAGATACAGAAGTAGATTGCTGGGCCTTTCCTCCGCGCAGTTTAAGTTTGGTGTTGTTGCCATTATCACAGAAATGTGATCCTTTGCTGTCAACACTATCCCATTTTGCTGCTGCCCATATGGACGGTTTGTCGTGGTCTGGCACCTCAGCTGAGACCTGTCCATCTTGGGAGACCCTTCCAGTAGTTAAACTACAGATAGTTTAGCTCTCAGCATCACTGATGCACACAAGCCCTCACAGCACGACAAGCTGCAAACCAAGTGAGGGCTGACCAGACTAGAGCTAATAAAATCCTGCTGCCTGGTGCAGATGAGAGGCCTGGTGTTTGTATGACTGAGGATTGCTGCTGGCTTCACTGCATGAAGAAGACTGTTAACACTAATTTACTACAGATATGTCCCCACCCTGTATTGAATAGTGAATAGCTTCTCTTTCCCAAGCTGTAGATGGTCCATCTAAGCAGTATAATGGCTTTTGCTGATCACATTTTACTGTCCTTATCGTCAAACATTAAAAGTCACAAACTTATTCTGTAACTTTACTCCACTGCCTCCAAACTCCAGGCCCTGCTGCTTACATCTCCTCTGGGTTTCTTAGGTATGTAGTTGGGTTTCTGTGTAGGAAATGACTTTTAAATAATCCTCAGGCTTTGAAGTGAACTGTGACTCCTAAATTTGCAAGTATATTTTTTCACTATGAAAAATTTGTAGCAAAGTTCTGTAACTGACAGTAGGTCTCATCTGAGTCCCCAAGTGGGTCCACTCTTTCCAGGCCAGACTATTCCAAGCGTGGTTTTATCTCTTTGCTTGCAGGGACATGCCTTTTTGGGGAGGCTGTTTGCAGGTTGGATCCTGCAGTTGGAGTTAACAAAATATACTTTTTGACTATTTATTTCTGTTCATTTTATGTTGAACTGCCAATCTTTACTATCTGCATAGTGCTGCTAAAACCTCTTACAGACCTCTTACATGTATTCAGCACTGCTATCTTCAGAAGTGGTGATGTGAAATATTCGTATACCTTGCTAACCACCACTAGCTCTGTGGACAGTGGCAATATTCATCCACTATCCAGATAGCTATGGGATCTAAGTTAGGACAGCCTTTTTGCTAGCCTAACTTCATCTATATAGCTTTATAGATAGTGCCTAAATAGAAACATAGAAATATGACGACAGAAAAAGACCACAGGGCCTATCTAGTCTGTCCTTCCATATCAACAACTACAACAGTCCCCTTTTTACCTTTAGAGATCCTCTGTGTTTGTCCCATGCTTTTTCGAATTCACTTACTGTCCTCATCTCTACCACCTCCACTGGGAGACTATTCCATGGATCCTCTACTCTTTTCGTAAAGAAATATTTCCGCATATCACTCCTGAATCTACCCCCTTCACCCTCATCCCATGTCCCCTTGTAGCAGAACTTGATTGTATGATAAGGCGGTATAAAAATCCAATTAAATAAATAAATAAATAAAAATAAAATTGAAAGAGGCTCTCTCCTTGAACATTTATGCCACTGAGGTATTTAAAAATCTCAGTCATATCACCTCTAACCCGTCTTTCCTCTAAGGTGTACATATTAATATCCTTAAGTCTGTCCTCATATGCTTTATAATGAAGACCACTAACCATTTTAGTAACCAACCTACACTGACTCCCCATCCTGTTCACATCCCTTTGAAGGTGTTGTCTCCAGAATTGCACACTATACTCGAAATGAGGTCCCACCAAAGACTTATACAGAGGCACTATCACCTCCTTTTTTCTGCTAGTCATTCCTCTCCGTATGTACCCAAGCATCCTTCTAGCTTTTGCCATCACCTTTTCTACCTGTTTAGCTACTTTAAGATCATCAGACACAACCACGCCTAGGTCCCGCTCTTCTGTAGTGGACCACAGTACTTCACCCTCTATAGTATATTGCTCCCTTGGATTGCTGCAGCCCAAATACATGACCTTACATTTTTTAACATTAAATCCCAGCTGCCAAATTCTAGACCATTCTTCAAGCTTAGCTATATCCCTGCTCATGTTATCTACACCTTTCTGGGTGTCTACTCTATTGCAGATTTTGGTATCATCCGCAAAAAGGCAAACCTTACCCGACAGCCCTTCCGCTATATCACTAACAAAGATGTTAAAAAGAGTCGGACCAAGGACAAATCCCTGGGGGACACCACTGGTAAGATCCTTCTCCTCAGAGTGAGCCCCATTTACCTGTACTCTTTGTCGCCTCCCACCCAACCAATTTTTAACCCAAGCAGTAACTGTCCATCCCTAGGGTGCTCAGTTTGTTTATAAGTCGGCTGTGAGGAACAGTGTTAAAGGCTTTATTGAAATCCAAATACACCACATCTAGGGCTCTCCCTTGGTCCAACTCCCTGGTCACCCAGTCAACGAAATCAAGTAATGAAGAGAACAGTTTGCACATGTGCAGGAAAATGCCCCTAACCATGTATAAGAAACGTGGTAGGCAAACAGAGTTAGATCGAGGCAGAAAGCTGGTAGGAGATCCAGCAGGAGTTGCAGTGAGAGAGGCTGAGTTGGATTCATGTGCTGATTCTGACGGTGGTTTTGGAGACTCAGAAGTTGAGAGTGATTTGGAAACTTGGCAAGTAAGGGAAGACTTGCAGCTCTCTAACAGAAGGTCAGAATACTCTCAGCCTAATGCTGTTTCATTTGAGTCTTGGAATAGAAAGCCAAGCAGGGCTTTGAAAAGAGACAGAAAGCCGTTTACCAGCAGAGGGATTAACTGCAGGAAACCCTCACCTGTGACGCAGGAAGAATTTCCCAGACACAGAGGTCAGTGGGGAGAACGGAGAGCAGCTGGTAAGGAACTCTGTATTACTGAAAGGCAGAATGGCCTAAGATATTTACAACCTTGGGAAAAGGAAAGTAAAGTGATTGAGGACATATGTATGAGTGAAGAAGATGATTGCATGTATTTAAAGCCTGGCAGAAAACTGCCAAGAGAGAGACCTAGTAGAAACAGAACAAGGCAGTTTTACAAACTATCTGATAATTATTTGCCATACTGTGGAGAGAGTGGTGAAGAGAAGCTAGGGACTGATTGGAGAAAGTTCCAGACTCTCTGCCCTAAAGAAGATAAGATAGTTGATGAACCGATGTGCACGGAGCAAAGTGAATGCTTTTCCTATGTTGAGGACATGGACTGTTCTTTATTAATAACCGATGAAACTTCTCTACGCTAGTAGAAGATAAGTGTGCCTGGGAGAAAGATAAACGTGCACAGAGGGAACTGCCAAAATTATTACCTGATTTCTGTTTGTTATAATTATTGGTTCTGTTCAAGCAAGAAGCTGTGTTTTCCTTTCACCTTTTGTTTTTGCCAGAAGCATGGCTGCCTCTTAAGTTTGGTATTTTTGTACTGTTTTGAAAATCCAGCAAACCCCGGGAGGGGAATAAATCCTTATTTCAACCTGACCACTCCGTCTCAACTACACTTTCTTTCATAGAAGGGTCAGGCCTAGCAGTGTTCCTAGCTATATACTACTAGTTCAGCCTCTGCTGGTGACACATGCAAAAACACTGATTTAGAAAATATGTGTGAGGATAGGATCAACACTAAGGAGCTGATCTCAATGCTTTGTAAATGTTTACAAAAGCAGTCCCTTTGGGTGGGGAAGCACAGGGTGTTCTGGAAGAAAGAATTGGGACTCAATTATACTGAGTCACAATGGGAGCAGGTACAGCATAAAGACGCTCAGTGGCAGTGAATGTACAGGAAAATAATTATAAAATTCTGTATGGGTGGTATATGACGCTGGATAGAATTGCTAAAGAATTTCTGGGATTCCCGGAAGATTGTTGGAGATTGTGTGGGCTTTGGAGTACATTGGCCCATGTGTGGTGGACATGCCCTAAACTTCAGGGATCTTGGAAGGGGTTGCAATATTGGGTGCAAAAGCTTGTGGGGAAAGAGATCCCCTGGGATCCTAGAATTTACTTGTTCAACATGCCTGTAGGGTGCTTGAGGAGAGTGCAGCAGGAGTTGATGAAGCACTGTATGAATATGGCCAAGTTGACTTTGGATTCGGCTGGAAGTAGGTGTTGCCTCCAGCATCTGGGAGAGTTGATATGGAAGGGCAGACTATATAGGCTACATACTATCCCTATCTGTGAACCTCATACCAGCACCGACCATAAGCAACTCTAATTACATTGCTACCTTTATATAAAATGTATTCTATTGTATCTAATTGAAAATTGTGATACTTCTGCTGCTGATATATTTGCTCAATGCTACACTGTTACACCTCATACTACCAAAGTATCTAATCACTGTGCCACTTAATGCCATTTATATAATTCCTCTGAATCAGTAGCTGATACCAGCTCTACCGCTGTCTCTACCTTTCCCCGCACTCACATATATATTACTTTCTCCGTAGCCTATACTGCCAAGCATATACCTAACCCATCCCAGAATGGTCCCCCTCAAATCTCGCTCATTTACGCTTTGGTCCAGTCTCCTCATACTATACATCTCCTTGCTCACCCTTTCATACGCCCTAATATTAACCCATAGCACCTCTATCCCAATAATCCACTCTCTCAGACACTCACACACCATTTCTCTTTCACACTCATTATAATCCCCACTATCGTACATGTAAACTCAAACCAATCAGTTTAAATCCCATCCTTAACTCCAATCTTCCCCCTGACTGCCCCCTCCCTCACCTCAAATGTGCACTACTCAATGTCCGCTCAGCTAGAAAAAAGATCCCTTTAATTGCTGACCTTATAGCTGATTATGACCTTGACATACTTTGCCTCACCGAAACCTGGTTCCGACGTGGTCCTAATAAACCAATTATGCCCCAATGCATACTCAATCAACGTATGCAACAGATCAAATGGCAGAGGAGGAGGTGTAGCTGTTATATCGAGATCCCACTTACAGTTCTCTACAGTCGAATCCACCTCTACCTCAGGCATGGATTCTATTAGAGTCTCCAACTCTACCCTCTCTCTGCACCTTCTATACAGAGCACCCCAAACTGACTCAACTGATCTCTCTACGATCCTTGACACAGCCTGCTCCCCCCAACCTACCTCACGCCCACTCATAATCCTAGGTGACCTAAACTTGCACTCTACAACCCCAAAACAATCATCTATATTTCTACAAGCAATGAATGCCCTCCACTTCACCCAAATACTGGAACAACCTACACACTTAAAAGGTAATATCCTTGACCTAATATTTATTCCACAGCAACTATTATCCTCCAACCAGATTCTACACACTATCTAACCCATATCCTGATCAGATCACTCTCTCATCCTCTTCTCTATCCCCTACTCTGCTCACATTAGACAACGACTCACCCATCCTCAACATACCCGTAAATTTAAACAATTCAATGCAGCCAACTTCCTAGAACAAATAATTCCATCTCTTGACCTATTTAACAGTAAGAACCTGAACCAAGAGTCCCACATCATCGAATGGAATGAAATCCTCTCAACAGCCTCTCTACTTCCTCCTAAACAACTTCCCCAAAAGCACCTCAGAAGAGCTCCCTGGTTCTCTACAAAACTAAGAAACCTCAAAAGAGAACTTAGATGCCTCGAACGCAAATGGAGACGCTCTCGAGACCCAAACACACATATGGCCTACACAAATAAACTCCGGACTTACTGCTCCGAAACCCTCAGCCATAAAAGAGAATATAATGAAAATATTATTCAACGTTCACTTAATAAACCCAGAGAGCTATTCTCCATTGCCAAATCCTTGACAAATGAACCCTCACATCAGGGCCAGCCACCAAAAATAACTGCACAAAGTATAGCTAACCACCTGATTTCTAAATTCAACCCACCCCCTTCAACTATCGACCCCCAACCTATTCTTGACAGCAGAACTCAACTTCATGAGCTAACCCCCTCAAATACCTGGAATGAATTCGAACCCCTCACATTAGAAAATGTAACCAATGTTATCAAAGACCTAAATGCTTCTATTTCTGCCCTTGACCCTTGCCCTGTCCCCTGGCTTAAATCTACCAGAAATTCCATCAGTCCCTACATACTTAATATCGTACAATCCTCCCTCCAGACTGGTTCCATACCAGCACCTCTAAAGTGTGCCACTATCCGTCCAATCCTAAAAGGAACAAAACTTGACCCCACCTCCCCTTCCTCCTACAGGCTCATCTCTAGTATCCCCTTCCTTGCAAAGATAACTGAGAAACTAGTCCAAACTCAACTCCAGAATTACATTGATTTACACTCTCCCCTTGATTTATTCCAGCATGGTTTCAAAAAGAATCATGGAGTAGAAACCCTCCTTACCTCACTACTAGATTCCTTGTACCTTCACACCCAGAATCCTACCCAAGGATGCCTACTCATATTCCTTGACTTATCCTCTGCTTTCGACTCCCTTCCCCACCATCAACTCCTAAACAGACTCCATGAAATAGGACTGAGAGGCACAACCCTAACCTGGTTCCTCTCCTACTTAGATAATAGAACCCAACAGGTCCATATTGGAAATGATACCTCCCTTCCATTTACCCTAAAACAGGGGGTCCCCCAAGGATCTAGTTTATCTGCACTGCTATTTAACATCTTGCTTCAACCTGTCTGCAAGATTTTCCAAAGCTATGGAATTCAGTACCAATTATACGCAGACGATATCATGTGCTTCACCCCATTCAACCTTACAAACCCTAATTTCACTAAGCTAAGCGAATGCCTCACTAGCCTAAAATCTTGGCTTTTCCAGCACAACCTCCTAATTAATCAATCCAAAACTAAGGTTCTTCAAGTATTTTCCAACTCTTCATATGCCCCACCTCCAACTCTTACTATTGGCGATCTCTCACTCACCATAAAAAAACAAGTGAAATATCTTGGTATTATCCTTAACCAGAACCTCTCCTTCACTGATCAGATAAAGAGAGCTTCTAACACAATTTATGCAAAATTACGTACCCTTCGGAACCTCAAACCTCTCTTAAACCCCGACTCCTTTCGCACTGTCTGCCAGTTCCTTACAATCCCTTCTCTTGATTACTGTAACCTTATCTACCATGGCCTCCCCAAGAACAGCACACAACCTCTCCAATTGGCCCAGAACATGATTGCTTGGCTCATAACCAACAACCCCAGACGGTCTCACATCACGCCAGTCCTCCATGATCTCCACTGGCTCCCCATTCAATCCAGAGTTAAATTCAAAGTACTTACCCTCACACATAAAATCATCAGTGAAGCAGCGGCGTCGACGGGGGTGAGAGCGGGGGCTCCCCCTTCCTCCCCGATTCCACCAACGATCAGCTGTTTGAACGGCGTGAGGACAGCCGTTGCCAGCAGCTTCAGTGAAGCAGCGGCGTCGACGGGGGTGAGAGCGGGAGCTCCCCCTTCCTCCCCGATTCCACCAACGATCAGCTGTTTGAACGGCGTGAGGACAGCCGTTGCCAGCAGCTTCAGGGACGCAGCGGCGTCGACGCGGTGAGAGCGGAGCTCCCCCTTCCTCCCCGATTCCACCAACGATCAGCTGTTTTGAACGGCGTGAGGACAGCCGTTGCCAGCAGCTTCAGTGAAGCAGCGGCGTCGACGGGGGTGAGAGCGGGAGCTCCCCCTTCCTCCCCGATTCCACCAACGATCAGCTGTTTGAACGGCGTGAGGACAGCCGTTGCCAGCAGCTTCAGTGAAGCAGCGGCGTCGACGGGGGTGAGAGCGGGAGCTCCCCCTTCCTCCCCGATTCCACCAACGATCAGCTGTTTGAACGGCGTGAGGACAGCCGTTGCCAGCAGCTTCAGTGAAGCAGCGGCGTCAACGGGGGTGAGAGCGGGAGCTCCCCCTTCCTCCCCGATTCCACCAACGATCAGCTGTTTGAACGGCGTGAGGACAGCCGTTGCCAGCAGCTTCAGTGAAGCAGCGGCGTCGACGGGGGTGAGAGCGGGAGCTCCCCCTTCCTCCCCGATTCCACCAACGATCAGCTGTTTGAACGGCATCTGCCAATCACGTCGGGGCAGCAACGGATTTACAAGACGCCATTACAACGGCGCGCCCGCGCCTTGCGGGCCCGCGCCTAAGGACCACGCCAAAGGGCCCTTTGGCGTGGCCCTTAGGCGTAGGTCCGTGGGGTATCAAGGAAATGGCTGATCTATGTTGGTTCTGTTTGTTGTTTTGATTTGTGTAGTCAATTATAATGTAAGGTATGTATTGTATTTCCCTATGTATGTGTCTATGTTCTGACAATCTGATGCTTGTTTCCCTACCTTTTTGTGTAACTTGTGCTGTATTACCGCTTTGATTTAAGGAAAAGGTGGGATACAAAACTTGTAATGTAATCTCTGTTGTACATGTGTCATGTATTGAAATGTATTGTATTGTACTGTGGCCGCTTTGATTGAAGGATAAGGCGGGATATAAAACATGTTAAATAAATAAATAAATAAAATCTTCAACGAGTCAGCTCCATGCCTCTCCCCGCTCCTATCCTCCATCAACAATAAAAGAGCACACTGCTCCACTACCAAAAACCTACTTACCATCCCAACAAATAAGAGATATAGCAAACAATCTGCATGTAACCGGGCCTTCTCCCTCTATGCCCCATCCTTATGGAATGCCCTACCTCTTGAGTTACGAAACTGCTCTGACTACTCTGAGTTCAGAAAGATGCTGAAAACCCATCTCTTCCTGGAACATTTTTCCCTACCTCCATAGTCCTCAGTCCTCTGTCTTCAAACCCTCACCTCTGCCCTCTCAAACTCAATCCTGCAGCCATGCTGTACCTGTATATACCTATGTAATTGGTTGATCGTTGTAATAGTTTCACATTTATACCTATGTATCATTGTTATATTGTTCCATGTAAACAGTTGAAATATACTGTCATGATATGTTCTATGTAAACCGTCTTGATTTGCAGAAAGATGGTATATAAAAAATGTTAAATAAATAAAAAATGTTAAATAAATAAATAAATAAATAGGCTATGTGGTATTTTTCTGGAGTCATATTTCTATGCATCTATGTTTCTATCCCATTCAACTTGCCTGGCTTGTATGTGAGATGTTTATATTATGGAAAAATTGTCTGCAGTGAAATCTAAACATGTTGAAAAGACAGAGCAGGTATGAGAACCCTTTGTAAGTTTGTATAAATCTTGACGGGGCAGGTGGGAGGGCAGGGATGGGGGGGGGGTTGGGTCTTTAAGGGCGGGAGGGGAGAGAGATAGTTGTGTGAGTGGTGGATGAGTAATTGTAAATCTTATGGAGGAGTGTTGTCCTTTATATTCAGAGGGTGGGTAACTCTCAAAATATTTAAAGAAAAACTGTGCAGTAGATAGTGTTAGTGCAGTTTCCCATATATCTGACTTTGGTATTTGTGCTATGTGATGATATGTTCTGTTGGCTTAAGACAGTCTTAAAAAAAAGATTCAATGTGAGTGTGTTTACATATATGAGAATCTTTATACCATGTGTATAAATTATGGTGTCCATGTGCAGGGTGTTGCTATATTTAAAAGAAATAAATTTGGTTGGCAATTGGTGTAGTTCTTTAGAACTGATTGGCAATTGGTATATTCTGAAATGATTGGCTGTGGCACACAAAGAAAAAACTGGTTTTGGCACAGAGAGTTCTCTGGATGGGAAAGACTTAATTATCTTTTATTTTTTGGGGAATAGCAAGCCTCACGAGTAATAGAAATAGGAAATAGAAAACAGGACAGGAACACTTTTCTAGTTATTGCACACATAGCTAAGGAGATAGTTTCTTTTATTGATTTTTAAAAATAGGTAGTAGGTATCATGAGGTATCCTGACTGAAGCTCTATATCGCTGGAGAAGAGGGGATCCTAAGGTGCCCAACATTCAAGAAAGCAGCAAGATCTGGAAAGGAAAATTAACATAAGTGACTGACACACCGCAATGACTGATATTTTTTTAAACACAGTAGTGCACTAGTTATATATTTTTTGAAATAAAAGGTTTTCTTACCTGCATGGTAATACCCATTCACTTGCAAGGTTACTACTACTGAACATTTGTATAGCGCTACAAGACGTAGGCAGCGTTGCACAAACACATGTAAAAGACAGTCCCTGCTCCTCAGAGCTTACTTACAGTCTAGTCAAGACAGTCAACACAGTAGCTGTAGACACAGAATACATCTAGGGGGAATGGTAAGGAAACACAAAGGCGATCAGGTGAATCAAGATCCGAAAGTGGCAGCGAAGAGGTGAGTTTTCAGCCTAGATTTGAAAAGGGCCAGAGATAAAGCCTGACATACAACTCAGGTAGTTAGGTTACAGATAAAAGACAGTGTTAGAGTTCAACTAGAAAGTGCAGAAATTTCAAGCCTTTAACAGGTTAACTAATACTTGCCTGTGGTTGAAAGGGTCCACTGTTGAAGAATTGTTCACAAAGAAAAAGTTAGATGTTCTTTTTGCTTTGTGAACACAAGGATTATATATTTTGTACAATATAGCTGACTAAAGTACAGTACAATTTACCAATGTGTTCGTGAAGAAAGGTTGTTATAAAAACCTGAATGCACTTGAAAAGCTTTATAAAGACTGTTAATGTTTGTTTACAAAAAATTGAATTTAAACTACTTTTCAAATTAAACTTGGACAATTTCTTAAAAGTTAAACTTGTACATGTGGTTGCTTGTGGGAGAGTTCTCACCCCTTGGTTAGTCCTTATGTGAAATTTGAGGTTTATGAAGTTGTAGAGTGCATTGTAGAAAAAATACAAAATATTTTCTCTGTAGGCTGGGAGTTTCATTGGTGGTTTAACTGAGGTAATTCAGCCTACTGTGACACTCTCATAAAGTAAAGTAAGGTAACACCCCAGTGGAGACCCCAGTTTACACCAAGAAGGAACCAATGGGAGCTACTGGAGAGAGGAGATGGTGTAGGTGTATGATTTAGAGATCTATGTAGTTCAGATCAGAGACAGCCTTCTTGCATGCCTGTCTCTGCTCTCAATCATAGTGCTCTTACTTCAGTAAGTTATTTGCCTTTGCTCCTCCTTCTGCCTCCCAACTTTTGCAAAAAAAAAAAAAAAAAAAGCCTCCACCGCTCTCAGCCTATTGTAAACCCCTCCCCTTCCCTCAGACCCTACAACACCAGACAAGTGTCTTAAATGCTGTAAAGAGGCTGCAAAGGATAAAATACAATTTATTTTAATTTGGTCAGAATTCCCAGCTGTTTTTATCTTGGTTAGTTAATTTCACTAGATTTGTGCTTTGGCTCTTAGAAAGAGTTGAAGACTAGAGTTGGGAGTGGGGGAGTGCAGGGTTCAGCTCAGTGATGATGTGTATCTGTCTCTGAATTGGAACAGATCAGGACAATCTACCATTACTTCATCTGAGTTTGTTTCTTTTTTGGGCAAAAAAGAAATGAATTCATAACATCAACAGGGACCTGTGTATCTCCCACTATTAGCCTAAGTTTCAGTCTTTGATTTTTCCATGTTATGATTACTGCAGTATTATTTATCATGGGTTGCAGAAGGCCTCTTTGCAGGCTCTACAGGTGATTCAAAATGCTGCAGCCAGGATCATCTTGGGTAAAAAGAGGTTTGATCATCTCTCTCCATGTTTATAGGAATTACATTGGCTTCTGATAGAGATTCAGGTACTTTTTGAAGTGTTGGTAATAGCTTTTAAAATTCAACATGGTTTATCCTTTGATAGTTTGGTTTCATTAATACAAATACATGTATGTAATAAACCTTTGAGGTGCTCTCTGGTTTTGTCTCCTGTGGTTGGAAGTATATGATGGCTTGTTAGTAGACATTCTTTTGCAATGCTGACTCAGCAATCCCTGGGTTTTCTTGGCAAGGTATGACTGGAAGTAGATTGCCAGGCCTTGTCCTCTGAGGTAATGGAGGGTAATGTGACTTGCCCAAGGTCACAAGGAGTGCTAATGGAAACTGAACTCCGATTACGTGGGTTCTAGGTTTTTGCTTTAACCACTAGGCTGTTCCTCTACTCCGTTTTGTTATAATGCACCTTTTTATCTAATAAGCAGCCAGTGGAGATTAGGTTACTCGGGTGATGTTTGACATAGCAAGTGTGAGTGTGTTTTTGGACAGCTTTCCAACTTGTACACAAATATGTGATGTGGCACTACTGCTGCAGTACATATGTACTAATGCTATTGGAGGAGTAGCCTACTACTACTAATACTGAGCATTTTTATAGCGCTACCAGTCGTACGCAGCGCTGTACAAACATGACAGTCCCTGCTCATCAGAGCTTACAATCTAATCAAGACAAACACAGAAGGCGTAAACAGGGGGAAGGAAAAGGAGATCAAGTGAGTCAAGATCCAAAGGCAGCAGCAAAGAGGTGAGCCTTCAACCTGGATTTGAAGAGGGCTAGAGAAGGTGCCCGGCATACAGGTAGTTTGTGCCAGGCATAAGGTGCAGCAGGGTGAAAGGAGCAAAGTCTGGAGTTGGCAGTAGGAGAGAAGGGCACAGATAGAAGCAGTTGGTTAGAAGAGCGGAGTTCCCAGGAGGGGTTGTAAAGAGAGATAAGAGAAGAAAGGTACTGAGGAGCCACAGAGTGAATGCATTTATTGGTCAGCAAGAAAAGTTTGAATTGGATGTGAAAATGGATAGGGAGCCAGTGAAGTGACTTGAGAAGAGGAGTAATATGGGTATGATGAGGCTGGCAGAAGATTAGCCATGCAGCAGAGTGTTGAACAGATTGAAGGGCAGAGAGATGACTCAAAGGGAGACCAGCAAGGAGTAGGTTACAGTAGTCAAGACGGGAGGTGATTAAGGAGTGGATAAGCATTTTAGTAGTGTGTTCAGAAAGGAAAGGGCGGATGTTGCTAATGTTATAGAGAAAGAAACAGCAGGTCTTAGCTATGAGATGGATATGTGTGGAGAAAGAGAGGGAGGAGTCAAAGACAACCCCCAGATTGTGGGCGAGGAAACAGGAAGGAGTACAGAGCTGTCCACAGAGACTGAGAAAGGAGGAAGAGGAGAGGAGGTTTTAGGGGGAAAGATAAGAAGTTCAGTCTTGGCCATGTTCAATTTCAAGTGGCAGTGGGACATCCAGGCAGCAATGTCAGAAAGGCAGGCAGAGATCCGGGTCTGGGTTGCCGGAGAGAGTTCAGGCGTAAAGAGGTAGATCTGGGAGTCATCAGCATACAGATGGTACTGAAAGCCATGGGAGGAGATAAGCGCACCAAGGGACTGGGTATAGAGAGAGAAAAGGAGCGGACCCAAGACAGATCCTTGGGGTACACCAACTGGGAGCGGGGTAGCAGAGGAGGAGGAGCCACCAGAACACACACTGAAGGAGCAATGGGAGAGATAGGAGGAGAACCAGGATAATACAGAGCCCTTAAAGCCAAGGGAGGACAGGGTATTGAGGAGAAGGTTGTGGTTAACGGTGTCGAAAGCAGCAGAGAGGTCAAGGAGGATGAGGACAGAGTACAGGCCCTTGGATTTTGCCAGGAACAAGTCACTGGAGACTTTGACAAGAGCCGTTTCATTAGAGTGTAAAAGAGCCTAATGGTTAGAGCAGTGGGCTGATAGCCAGGGAAGCCAGCTTTGAATCCCACTGCCTCTCCTTGTGACCTAGGTAAATTAGGTACAAAATTAGATTATAAGCCCTCTAGGGATAGAAAAATATGTACTATACCTGAATGTAATTCTTCTTGAACTTCTGAGGAAAACGCGTGAGTTAAATCCAATACTGGGAAAAACTTGGGGTAGCAAAAGAACATCAGAAGTAGGGGACAGAAAGAAAGGGAGTAAGAATGATTTTGGAGGGTGCAGAAAAAAGAGTTCCTTGGTGGAAGAGGGAAGGGAGTGCCTGATCAGCTTCATAAAGAAGAGAACAATGCTAGAGGAGAGAGTGGCTGGCTAGCTTGGGGCAGAGGAATACATGCTGGGGCTATCACATATATTCTGTGGGTGTCTGCTATAGAACAGCAATGGAATCACAATGTACATGGCAAAAACTGACCTAAAGAAAACCAACCTGTAGGTCAGTGTCTATATTTTTATTTGAAGCTTGTGTAGCCATAAGTCAACTTGCAGAACAAAGTCATAGCTTTAGTAAATATAACTGCAAAGCTGATCCTAAGTGACAGTGTTTGAATACAAGGCGGCCCGTGGGAAATGCAGGGCTATGAACAAGTTAACGATGGCGAATTTAAGACTCATACTGATAGGACAGTAGGCATACAGTGGGCCAGATGTAGAATGGGGTTTATGTGAAAAGGTAAATACATCTATAAGAAAGCATGAAGCACATGTTTGTGGGGGCTCTGATGTTGATGGAGTCACCTGTAGAGTGTTGGTGGAGGGTAGTGAATATAGATTGTCTTTGAGATTTGCAGTTTTGTTTTCTTGATACTACCAGTCTGAAATTTAAAATATTTTGATAGTTTAGATTCAAGGAAATCTAAAATTTTAAGGGAACATCTCAGTTTCATTTTGTTTTGTGGGCCAGATACCTTCATCATTGCTAATTTTCTGGGCATTTCCAACTCTGGCATGGTTCAGCCAAGCCTGAGCACCATGATCTTGAATTCGCAGTTACTGGGATATTTTTGTAATTTTATATCTTCCCTCATTGCCTAGGGTTCAAATCCCACTGGTACGCCTTGTGGCCTTGGGTAAGTCACTTAACCTTCCACTGCTTCAGGTACAACTTAGATTGTTAAACCCTCTGGGGCTCTGAATATAACTCACCTTGAGCTACACTGAAAAAGCATGAGCTAAATGCTATAAAATAAAATTCTATATTGTCCTGCTAAACCATTCCAGACAAGTGGGTTGTGTTCCTCTACCAGCAGGTTGGTGGAGACAAAGAACCAATGAAAAGCCTAGGTTTCAATGACATCACTCTCATGCCTCTATCTGTTTCAGCTACCAGAGGTCCCTCAGTATTTCTTTGTCTCCCACAGATGGATGGATTTTCTCCTCTCTGAAGAAAATCTGAGGATTGAGAAGAAAAGAAGTTGAGTAAATGCCATGAATAACTATCTCAAGCCCTAAAGATGTGACTCTCTCACTTGAGCACAATGTGGGAGGCTCCACTAGACTGCAGTCTTTTTGGTAGCCATAGGAGGAAGGAAAATTGGTTCAGCTCCACGCTCTTATCGTGTTAAGGGCCCATTGATCAGACATGGATTGGAAGGATTTGGAAGAATCTGGAAGAGTACAGTAGTCTCACACAACCTCAGTGCCCCCTACATTCTCCCCTGCTCTCTCCCAAAGATTGCAGAAGACTCTGAGGGATCTGCCTGCCAGCCACCTTTCACACAGTGCTATCAAAATAAACCCAGCCAGTGAAGCAGTTTCAGTGGAGTAGAGTTGAACCCGGCATGAATCCTATGCCCGGGGATCTCAGAGAATGAGTACCGAGGCTTGGCCTTT
This sequence comes from Ichthyophis bannanicus, assembly GCA_033557465.1. NCBI lineage: Eukaryota > Metazoa > Chordata > Amphibia > Gymnophiona > Ichthyophiidae > Ichthyophis > Ichthyophis bannanicus. The sequence goes on from CM066035.1 coordinate 296,210,528, forward strand.
GTCATTGTCCTTGTTGGGAGCTCCTGGTTCCATCTCTGAGGATTCAATTCGGGGTGGACTGTTAGCAACTATTGACAATGTGTAGAAGTTTCCTCTCATTTTCTTCATGTGTTAGTAATGTTTTTTGCCATTTGTGCATCTGGGGGTCATGTGGTCCTAACACACGTTCTGCCCAAGTGGCTGCAATGCATGCTCCTTCCCTAGCCCCTTTTACGTGCATTACATGAAAGTGCAGTTAACGCATGCTTGCGGGCCAATGCAGCCTTAGTGCACGCTCTTGTGATACTTTACCCTAGCTCTTTATGACTTTTTCCTGGGAAATGAGGATTTCCATAAAAGACACCACTCGGAATGTCTCCCTAGATGCTTCTGACAGTGAACGGGCCCGTTCTGGAGGACCTGGCTCCCTTCTCGCTTATGGTATGGCTCTTGACTGAAGACTGATAGTGCGTAAGGACTACTTTCCAGCATTAATCTCTACTATACTTGGTGCTCGGAGGAGGGCTATCAAGCTAGCTTATATATGGATATGGTGCCTCCTTGAGCACTGGTGTGGCGCAAGGCACTTGGCTCCTAAGACAGCCAAGGTTTCCTCCCTGTTGGCCTTTGTGCAGGATGGCCTAGAGAAGGGCCTTTCACTTAGCTCCCTGAAGGTTCAGGTGGCAGCTCTGACCTATTTTCATGGTCCGGTGGCCGGTAAGTCTTGGCCTTGCACTGACATCTTCTGTTTTTCTCCAGGGGCTTCAGCATCTACGTATTCCCCTTGGTCTGTGATCCTTTCCTGGGATCTATGTCTGGAGCTTAGGGCCCTGATGGTGGAGCTGTTAAAGCATGCTGCCTTAAAGGCTTGATGCTGAAGACTTTCTTCTTGGTCATGATTTGTTCTGCAAGGCAGATCTCCGAGCTGCAGCCTCTGTCTGGCTGAAATCCTTATCTGTCATTTTCAAAGGAGGCTATTTCCAATCGGCCTGTGCCTTCATTCTTGCCTAAAGTATTGTTTCCCTTTCACATGAACCAGGTGGTCTGCCTGCTGTCCTTCTCTAAGGAGTGGTATCGAGGGAAGGATAAGGATTTTCACCTTGTGAATGTCAGGAGGATAAGTCAGGCTATCTTTTTGTGCTGTTTGCTGGCCCGCACAAGGGTGAAACGGCGGCCAGGTTGACTTTGGTGCGCTGGATTAAGGAGGCTGTTGCCTCTGTGTATCTGTTGCAAAACCAGCTGGTTCTGAAGGGTTGCATGCCCATTCTTTCTGAGCCCAAGCTTTCTCACAGGTGCAGTGAAGCTTGGTAGCTCCTGCAGACCTTGTCGGGCAGCAACGTGGGCATCACTTTCCATTTTTATCAAGCATTACTGCTTGGATGTCCCCATGCAGACAGACATAGCCTTCGGCTCAAGAGTTTTGTAAGCTACTGTGTCTTCTTACTGCCCAGTGGTGTTGTAGATTTGGTACATCTCACTTGTCTGTACTGCTCTAGTGGGGCGATATGGAAGGTGACATTTTACTTACCAGTTAATGTTCTTTCCTTGAATCCTGCTAGACCAGTCCAGGGCCTGCTCCTGAAACTATATTGCTCTGCTCTTCTGCTGCAGTACCCTTGGGTCTGCTAAGATTTTAATACTTGACTCGGCAGGTTCATCTTCTATGGACAACCTTGTGTTTATTTTTCCTGTACATAGTTCTCGACTGTTGATTACTCCTTGTTGCCACGATTAAGATTGTGTGAGCCTTGTCATGTTTACTCCTTTATGCTTTGGAACGAATATTGAGGGACTTGTGGTGGCTGAAGCAGATAGGGGCATGAGAGTGATGTCATTGAAACCTGGACTTTTAATTAGTTCTTTGTCTCCACCAATCTGCTGGGAATACAACCCATTTGTTTGGACTGGTCTAACAGGACTCAAGGAAAGGACATTAACTAGTAAGTAAAATGTCACCATGAACATCGTCATAACAATGACCAAATAAATCTGGTATGTAAATGAGGTCCTATGGCTGTGCAAATGAGGCCCTGCAAGGAGTTTCTGCACATGGCCCTGCATCTTTTTCAGGCTGCCCCTGGTTAAAAGGCTGATACATTGTAAACAGTATTTTGGATAACGTTAATTGAGAAGCAAAAATACACTTCAAATAAATTTCCTGAAATAGAATCTGAATAACTTAAAATGCAGTAGATCAGAGATAGGGAATTATTTGTAATCCCTGTGTATGTGTGGTGTGAAAGTGTTATGTACATGTATGTGTTGTGTAGGGCAAGTTGAGGGTGGGATAAGAACATAAGATATGCCATACTGGGTCAGACCAAGGTCCATCAAGCCCAGTATCCTGTTTCCAACAGTGGCCAATCTAGGTCATACGTACCTAGCAGTTTGCCCAAAAGAAACAAGTTCCACAATGCTTGTATGGGTCAAGCATTGATATCCTGAGTCCCTTTTTAATAATAGTTTATGGACCTTTCTTCCAGGAACTTGTCCAAACCTTTTTTAAACCCAGCTATACTAACAGCTTTTACTACATCCTCCGGTAGCAAATTCCAGAGCTTGATTACATGTTGAGTGAAAAAATATCTTCTCTTATGTCTTAAATAGTTTACCCTGTAGCTTCATTGAATGTCCCCTAGTCTTTCTATATTCTGATAACGTAAACAATCGATCTACAGCCACAATTTTGGGGATGAGGCAGTTTGGGGAGTTTTGGGGCAGTTGTAGTGAGATAGATTTGGAGGGTGGGGCAGTTTGCACAGTTTTGTGGCAGTTATAGGAGTAAGTTTCTGGGGTTATATTCAGGATGGGGGAGTAGCAGAGGGCTAATATTCGGAGGTAGGAGTCGTTACAGGTGCAGGTGGTGGGGCAGTTACAGGGTGCAGTTTTGGGGGGTGAAGCCACTGGCAGAAATCCATTACCAGCAGTCCTCCTTCACACCTTGTTACCCTGTTGTCACCTAGTATTGCACTCTCTCTCCCTTCTACCCTCTTGCTGCATGCTCTCTCTCTTCCACCCTCTTGATGCATGTTCTCTCCTCCCTTAAAATCATCCACCCTCCCAGTCCCCCTAGCCCCTATCCCTGAAAGCCAGTCAGCCTCCCTCCCAGCTAACCATTCAACCCCATAGCCCCTGTAGGCCAGTCAGCCACTCCTCAGCCCCTACCCCTACAGGCAAGATAGCCCCAGTCTCTAGCCCCGCTCCCTACTTCTACAAGTCAGTCAGCTCCCCAACTAGCCAGTCAACCCACCTCAGGTTCCCCCTAGCTAACCAGTCAGCCAGCTAGCCGCTCCAGGCTCCTTCAGCCTCTACAAGCCAGTCAGCCCTGCCTACCACTGCATCATTGATCTTCACCTTGATGTTTGACTGCTCTCAGAGGAGGAAGTTCCTTATTTCTGCATCATATGGCTCAGACTCGCACAGAGTAACACGATGTAGAGATAAGAACTTCCTGCTCTGAGAACAGCCACATATCATAGCTGCATCAAGCTGCTCTGTGTAAGTTTGAGCTGTGTGGTGCAGGAACTCTCGCTCTAGTCTTGGAATCTTAAGTCTCATAAGACCAGCAGCAGAGTTTAAAAAGGGTTCCAAGGGTGATCCAGGGAACTACAGATCAGTGAACCTGAGATTAGTGCCGGGCAAAATAGTAGAAACCATTATAAAGAACAAAATTACTGAACGTTATCGACAGATATGGTTTAATGGGACAAAGTCAACATGAATTTAGCCAAGGAAAGTCTTGTCACACTAATCAGGGCTAAATGGCCAATTTTCTCAAAGGAGAAAGATGAATAGTAGAGTACCCCAGGGATCTGTGCTGGGCCCGCTGCTTTTTGACATAGTCATAAATGACCTAGAAATGGGAAAAATGAGTGAAATGATCAAATCTGCAGATGAAACAAAATTATTCAAAGTTGTTAAAACACAAGAGGACCTTGAAAAACTGGGAGACTGGGTATCCAAATAGAAACATAGAAACATAGAAATATGACGACAGAAAAAGACCACATGGCCTATCTAGTCTGTCCTTCCATATCAACAACTACAACAATCCCCTTTTTTCCTTTAGAGATCCTCTGTGTTTGTCCCATGCTTTTTTGAATTCAGTTACTCTCCTCATCTCTACCACCTCCACTGGTAGACTATTCCACTGATCCACCACTCTTTCCGTAAAGAAATATTTCCGCATATAACTCCTGAATCTATCCCCGTTCACCCTCATCCCATGTCCCCTCGTAGCAGAACTTGCTTTCAATTGAAAGAGGCTCTCCCCCTGAACATTTATGCCATGGAGGTATTTAAACATCTCAATCATATCACCTCTATCCTGCCTTTCCTCTAAGGTGTACATATTAAGATCCTTAAGTCTGTCCTCATATGCTTTATAATGAAGACCACAAACCATTTTAGCCACCCTCTGCACCGACTCCATCCTGTTCACATCCTTTTGAAGGTGCGGTCTCCAGAATTGCACACTATACTCCAAATGAGGTTGCACCAAAGACTTATACAGAGGCACTATCACCTCCTTTTTTCTGCTAGCCATTCCTCTCCGTATGCACCCAAACATCCTTCTAGCTTTTGCCGTCGCCTTTTCTACCTGTTTAGCTACTTTAAGATCATCAGACACAACCATGCCTAGGTCCCGCTCTTCTTTAGTGGATAAAAGTACTTCACCCCCTATACTATATTGCTCCCTTGGATTGCTGCAGCCGAAATGCATGATCTTACATTTTTTAACATTAAATCCCAGCTGCCAGATTCTAGACTATTCTTCAAACTTAGCTAGATCCCTCCTCATGTTTTCTACACCTTCCTGGGTGTCTACTCTATTGCAGATTTTGGTATCATCCGCAAAAATCAAACCTTACCCGATAGCCCTTCCGCTATATCACTAACAAAGATGTTAAAAAGAATCGGACCAAGGACAGATCCCTGGGGCACACCACTGGTAAGATCCTTCTCCTCAGAGTGAGCCCCATTTACCTGTACTCTTTGTCGCCTCCCACCCAACCAATTTCTAACCCAAACAGTAACTTTAGGGTCCATCCCTAGGGTGATCAGTTTGTTTATAAGTCGCCTGTGAAGAACAGTGTCAAAGGCTTTACTAAAATCCACATCTAGGGCTCTCCCTCGGTCCAACTCCCTGGTCACCAAGTCAAAGAAATCAATCAGATTTTTCTGACAAGACCTGCCTCTGCTGAATCCATGCTGCCTCGGATCCTGTAATCCGCTGGACTCCAGAAACCTCACTATTTTCTCTTTCAGCAGCGTTTCCAATAATTTACTCAGCACCGAAGTTAAACTAACCGGCCTGTAGTTTTCAACCACATCCTTACTTCCGCTTTTGTGTAAAGGCACCACATGAGCCTCTCTCCAGTCCTTTGGCACCACTCCCGACTCCAACGATGCATTGAAAGGGTCAGTCAGTGGAGCTGCTAGAATGTCCCCAAGTTCCCTCAGTATTCTAGGATGTATCTCATCTGGTCTCATTGCTTTGTCTACTTTAAGTTGAGCTAGTTTCTCATGAACACAGTCTTCTGAAAATTGTTCAAGATGTCCCTCGCTTCTGTTCCTGTTTGTGGGTGTTTTCTGAGGTCCACAGAATAGAAATATTTGTTAAGCAATTCCGCTTTATCCTCATCAGCTTCTACATATTCCTCCCCTTCACCCTTGAGTCTGACAATACCACTTTTGACCTTCCTCTTCTCACTAACATATCTGAAAAAGGTCTTATCCCCCCAATTTATTGCATTGGCTATTTCCTCCTCTTTTTGAATCTTTGCTTTCCTGACTACTTTGCTAGCTTCTCTAAGTTTTTCCAAATATAGATGCCTGTCTTCCATCTTTCTGTGATCTCTTGTATTTCATGAAGGCCTCCCTCTTTTTCTTCACTTTTTCAGCTACTTCTTTCGAAAGCCATAGCGGTCTCCTTTTCCTTTTACCTTTATTTACCATTTTAACAAAAAGGTTGGTTGCCCTTAAAATATTCCCTTTCAGTTTTGCCCACTGTTTTCCTACACCCCCAGCTGTTCCCATCCCACTAACAACTCCCTGAGGTATTGGCCCATCTTGGCAAAGTTAGTCTTCCTAAAGTCTAAGACCCTCACCTTTGAATGGATTCTAACATCCCTAGTCCTAATACTGAACCACACCATCTGGTCATCACTGGATGCAAAATGATCTCTCACTATAACATCAGAAACACTCTCACCATTGGTAAGAACCAAGTCCAGTATGGCCCCGTTACGTGTGGGGTCTGTTATCAATGAGAGGTTAGATATGATTGCAATCTCAGAGACATGGTGGAAGGAGGATAACCAGTGGGACACTGTGATACCTGGATACAAACTATATTGTAATGATAGAACTGATCAAATTGGAGGAGGATGCACTCTATGTTAGAGAGGGCATTGAGTCAGAAAGGATTAAAGTTTTGCAGGAAACAAAATTTGCTGTAGAATCTCTATGGATTGAAATTCCATGTATGAAGGGGAAGGCAATGGCAGTGGGGGTGTACTATCGACCGCCTGGCCAGAATGAACAAATAGATGATGGAATGCTTAAAGAGATCAAGGAAGCTAACAAAAGTTACAGCAGAGTAGTAATAATGGGTGATTTCAATTACCCCGGTATCGACTGGGTTAGTGTCACGGCATTACATGGTAGGGAGATAAAGTTTTTAGATGAAATAAATGACTGCTTCTTGGAGCAGCTGGTTCATGAACCGACTAGAGGGGAAGCCATACTGGACCTAGTCCTTAGTGGAACACCAGATTTGGTGCAAGAAATAAGGGTGTTGGGACCACATGGCAATAGTGATCATAGCATGATCGTGTTTGATTTAATTAGTGGAGGAGGGATAGTAAAGAAATCCACAGTACTACCTTTTAACTTTCGAAAGGGAAACTATGATAAAATGAGGAATATAGTTAAAAAAAAACTAAAAGGAGCGGTTGCAAAGGTTAAAGACTTACATCAAGCTTGGGTGTTTAAAAATACTATCCTGGAAGCCCAGACCAGCTGTATTTCACACATTAATTAAAGTGGAAGAAAGTCCAAAAAACTGCCAGCATGGTTTAAAGGTGAGGTCAGAGAGGCTGTTGCTGCCAAAAAAGCATCTTTCAGGAAATGGAAAAAAAGAGCCAAACGACGAAAACTGGAAACAGCACAAGCACTGGCTAGTTAAATGCAAAGCATTGATAGGGCAGGCAAAGCGAGAATTTGAGAAGGAACTTGCTACGGAAGCAAAAACACGAAATAAAGACTTTTTCAAGTACATTCGTAGCAAAAGGCCTGTGAGAGAGTCAATTGGACCATTAGATGATAGAGGGGTAAAAGGGGCAGTAAAAGGAGACAAGGTTATAGCGGAAAGACTGAATGAATTCTTTGCTTCAGTCTTTACTGAGGAAGATGTAGGGATGTTACCCAAGACTGAAGTGGTATTTAAAGGTGATACTGCAGAGGAATTGAGAGAAATATCGCTACACCGGGAAGATGTATTACAACTATTTCATAGCAAAAGGCCTGTGAGAGAGTCAATTGGACCATTAGATGATAGAGGGGTAAAAGGGGCAGTAAAAGGAGACAAGGATATAGCGGAAAGACTGAATGAATTCTTTGCTTCAGTCTTTACTGAGGAAGATGTAAGGATGTTACCCAAGACTGAAGTGGTATTTAAAGATGATACTGCAGAGGAATTGAGAGAAATATTGCTACACCGGGAAGATGTATTACAACAGCAAATCACCTGGACCGGATGGTATACATCCAAGAGTGTTGAAAGAACTCAAATATGAGATTGCAGACCTGCTATTAGTAATCTGTGAACTTTCATTACAATCATCTGTAATACCTGAAGATTGGAGGATCGCCAATGTAACGCCAATTTTTAAAAAGGGTTCCAGGGGTGATCCGGGAAATTACAGACCAGTGAGCCTGACACCAGTACCAGAGAAAATGGTAGAAACCATCATAAAGAACAAAATTACACAGCATGTAGATAGTCATGGCCTAATGGGAGACAGCCAACATGGCTTTAGACAAGGAAGATCTTGTCTTACTAATCTGATATGTTTTTTTGAAGGTGTGAATAAACAGGTAGACAAAGGTGAGTCAGTTCATATAGTGTATCTGGACTTTCAGAAAGCCTTTGACAAGGTCCCTCATCAGAGACTTTTGTCAAAACTAAAAAGTCATGGGATAGGAGGCAGTGTACTATTGTGGATCGGGAACTGGTTAAAAGATAGAAAGCTGAGGGTAGGGCTAAATGGCCAATTTTCCCAATGGAAAAAGGTGAATAGTGGAGTACCCCAGGGATCTGTACTGGGTCCGCTACTTTTTGACATATTCATAATTGACCTGGAAAAGGGAGTAACTAGTGAGGTTATCAAATTTGCAGACGACACAAAACTGTTTAAAGTTGTTAAAACCCAAGAGGACTGTGGAAAACTTCAGGAGGATCTGGATAAATTGGAAGACTGGGCATCCAAATGACAGATGAAATTTAATGTGGACACGTGCAAAGTTATGCACCTAGGAAAGAACAACCCACACTATGGTTACGCGATGCAAGGTTTCACATTGGGAACCACCACCCAGGAAAAAGATTTAGGAGTCATCATGGATAACATGTTAAAACCCTCCACCCACTGTGCAGTGGCAGCCAAGAAAGCAAATAGAATGCTAGGTATCATAAGGAAAGGAATGGAAAATAAAACAAAGGATATTATAATGCCTCTGTATCGTTCCATGGTATGACTGCACCTTGAATATTGTGTGCAATTCTGGTCGCCGTATCTTAAAAAGGATATAGCGTTATTAGAAAAGGTACAGAGAAGAGCCACCAAAATGGTAAAGGGGATGGAAGGCTATGCCTATGAAGAGAGGCTACAAAGGTTAGGGCTCTTCAACCTGGAAAAGAGACGGTTGAGGGGAGATATGATAGAGGTCTATAAATTAATGAATGGAGTGGAACGGGTAAACGTAGATCAATTGTTTACGCTATCAGAATATAGAAAGACTAGGGGACATGTAATGAAGCTACTGGGTAAACTATTTAAGACAAATAAGAGAAAATATTTTTTCACTTAACGTGTAATCAAACTCTGGAATTTGTTACCGGAGGATGTAGTAAAGGCTGATTAGGTGTCAGCAGTTCCCAAAAGCTGAGAAGGTTACTAGAGCTTAAAACCTACTCTACTAAAGAAAATATTGCCCCTAAACTACCAAAAAGAATGTAACTTTGCTTTAAAAATATACCAGAACCCTTTTAAGAGCTCCCAGTCAGAGAGCTAGCAATTTAATAAAAATAAACCCTCAAATCCTTACCGTTGTTTGACCTGTAGAGCTCCTGTTTGGAATGGCAGATGAAATTTAATGTAGACAAGTGTAAAGTTATGCACTTAAGAAAGAACCACCAAAACTATGGTTAAATGATGCAAGGTTCCACATTTTTTCCAGCTTGTATACAACCTCCCTGTCTAGCACCTTGGAATTCTGCTTCTCCTCCCCCCCTCCTTTTATGCCTACCTGCTCTTAACTATTTACCTGTCTTATCAGATTTTATGGTCTTCCTTTCTCTTCTCTTCTATTAATTACACTTTTATTGTACACCGCTTTGATGTTTGAAAGGCAGTATATCAAGATTTTATTTTTTTTTCACTTTTTATTTATGCAATTTTCCAAAATACAACAAGTTAACAACTTGTACAGAAAAAGACTCAAAGGTCCACGAGTCCACAACAATATCAGCAAGAATGGGTCACAAACAAAGGAAAAAATTATCATCTAGCAGATAAAAAGGATAAAGACAGACAAAAAGTATGGTGCAAATATTCTAACCGTAGATAGCCCAACTAATCGGGGGGTCTATCCGGAGGGGAAGGAGAAGAAGGAGCCAAAGAATTCACCTGTTTAGAATTAATAAAAGAGACTAATTGGGAAGGTTCAAAGAAAATATATCTGCTCCCAGATAATTTCACCAAACATTTACAGGGAAATCTCAGAAAAAACAACCCCCCCAACTGAACAATACCCAAACGATACAGGAGAAACGGCTTCCTTCTTTTCTGAGTGGCTCTCGAGACATCCGGGAACATTCTTATATGAGAATCCAAGAAATCTTTACTGGAAGACCTAAAAAACAACCTCAGGAGCCAGTCTCTCTCGACCTCAAGGGCAAAGGTTACCAGTAAGGTGGCAGTCATCCCTGCTGCCGCAGGGGACCCCTCCAAAAAGGTAGAAAGGTCTAAACTGTCCGAGGACATCAATAGGTTGTCTCCTTCACCCCTCAGTCCAATCCTCGAAGTCGGTAAGTAGAAGGCTTTTGATATTGGAGGAATTGCTTCAGCCGATACCTTCAAAACAGTAGTAAGAAACTGCTTGAATAGGTCCAAGGCTGAAAACCCTGGAACTTTAGGAAAGTTCAAAACTCGAAGGTTACGGCTTTTAGCAGCATTCTCAAGAAACTTCATCCTCCTATGTACAGCTGACAAAGCTTTTACCAAAGCCTGGGAAACATCTTTAATCTGCCCTAAGGACCCCTCTAAGGAGGTCACTTTAGCATTCATCTCAGTCTGAACTGATTGATATACCTGTAATTGCTGCCCAAAAATTTGAAACTGCTGAAGAATGGACTGGAGCTGTGATGTTATATTGAGATGCATAACAGAGAAGGCTTCCCACAAAGATTCAGAGGAAACAACCTTGGGTTTTTCCAGGGAGAGTCCTTGGACAGACAACATTTTTGAGGTAGCTGCTTCCAGTCCTGAAGAAAATGCCAACCCAGAAAGCCAAGGCAGAGAGGCTCGATCCTCCACAGCCCCCTCCACACCAACCACCACGTCCGACGAACACTGCCCGGCTTGGCTGCCTTCCATGCCGGCAGAATGCTGTCGAGACTGCACAATAGGGCTAATCACCCCTCCTTTAGCCACATCTGTAGCCTCCAGCAGGATCTCACCTTCGGGCTGAGGTGGCGATACACGGTGCTCCGGGCTTAAAGATGCCTCTAGTCCCACGGCATCATGGGACCGTCCTTCCGCCCCAGAAACGCCAAGCGGGAGCTCCGGAGTTGCAGCACCACTCTCCGCAGTCACCACGTAGGAGTCCATGGGATCGCGCACCACCGGCTTCTCAGCACCCGACCCGAGTCCTCCATCGCCGTCAACTTCGCCTTCCGCTTTCTGCCCTTATTCGGCATTAAACGGAACCAAATGCAAACAGGTAAAGGTAGAGGAAAATGGCAAAAACTCCAACAGGTCACGGAGCTTACTGGCGTGCATCTGTTACCGCCGTCATCTTGCCTGATCTGCAGTATATCAAGATTTTAATAAATCATAAACCACATTAGGAATCACCACCCAGGAAAAGGATCCAGGTGTCATCCCGGATAATACCTCGAAACCCTCTGCCAGTGTGCAGCAGTGGCCAAGTCAGCAAATAGAATATCATAGGGAAAGGAATGGAAAAATACAGTAAATCCAAGGATATTATGATGCTTCTGTATCGCTCCATGATGCGATTGCACCTTCAATTTTGTTGCAGTTCTGGTTGCATATCTTTATCTTTATTCAAAACATTTGATATACCGCCCATTGCTGGAGCGTCAAAGCAGTGTACAATAATAACCAAATGCAACTGGTGAAAGTAAAGGAGGAAGAAGGAACACCATTGGTATGATAGGAGAGCCAATAGAAAAGAAGAGAGAAAGATAGTAAGGACAGCGGTAGACCCAGGGGGACGCTATAGATAAAGACAAAGGACACTACAAATAAAGACCAAGACAAGAGGTGGTAGACCGGACTGGGGGGGGGGAGATGGGAAGGGCTGTAACCTGAATACCAGAGAATGTAAGGCGATATTGCAGAGGAGAGTAGTTCAGTGGCATCTTGGTGAATGGAAATCGGGAGGAATAAGGAGATCGTAGGCCTGGCAGTAGAGGTGGGTCTTGAGAAGGGCCTTGAACTGGGAAAAGGATGCTTCAGTACGGAGAAGGTGGGGCAGAGAGTTCCAGAGGGCAGGACTCAAGAAGAAAAAAGCAGCATGACGGGTCGATTTGAGGTGGGCCTGGGTAGGGGACCGAAGAAGGAGACGATTACCGTGGACTGAGCGAAGTAGACGGGGAGTTGGCTGGAGGTAGATGATGTCAGCGAGGTACTGGGGTGTACTGGTGTGAAGAACCTTCTGAGTAATGGTGAGAAGCTTGTACAGGAAATGAACTTTGATAGGAAGCCAGTGAAGGGAAAGAAGACAGGGAGTCACATGATCCCGAGGGGAGGAGTGAGTGAGAAGACGTGCAGCTGTGTTCTGAACTAGTTAGAGCCGACGAAGCTGATATTGGGGGAGACCTGCAAAAAGTGAATTGCAGTAATTGAGTCAAGAAATCATCTTAAAAAGGATATAGACAAAAGAGCCACCAAAATGATAAAGGGGATGTAAGGATATCCCTATGAGGAAAGGCTTAAAAGGTTAGAGTTCTTCAACTTTGAAAAAAGACAGCTGAGGAGAGATCTATAAAATAATGAATGGAATGGAACGGGTAACTGTAGATTGGCTGTTTTCTCCTTCAAAATAGAAAGACTAGGGAACATGCAACAAAGCTACAATGTAGCACATTTAAGACTAATGGGAGAAAGTATTTTTTCACTCTATGCGTATTCAAACTCTGGAATTTGTTAGCAGAGGATGTAGTAAAAGTGTTAGTGTAGCTGAGATTAAAGGAGATTTGGACAAGTTCTTGGAGGAAAAGTCCATAAAGTATTACTAAAGAGAATCAGGGAAATCCACTGCTGGGATAAGCAGCATGGGATCTGTGTACCTTTTTGTGCTCTCTAATTTGTCTAAAGAGATGGTTTGATTTTATTTTATCATAATTGGTAAGGTTTTGATTTACAATTGATTCTGTCTTTTTATGGCTTATGCTGGACAATTGTAAACTCAGTGCATGGGATTGTCTGTCTCGCTGTGGGATAGATGCTATTGGCTCAATAACCTGTGTTATGAAGAAGTCCCTTCTGAGCCTATGGAAGTAGGGCAAGATGAGGCTTTGCTTTCAGAAACTGACAGGCAGTCTGAGCACATGGCTCAGTGTTTGCAAAGAAGAAGTAAACGAAGAGAGTCATGAGCTAGAAAGACACACCCCTGCTGTGACGTATTCCCTAGCTCGGGAGGTAATGAGTTTCACCTGTTTCAGGGCAGGGCACAGCTAAGCCCTGAGAGTTACAATGATAAAAAGTGGTCATTAGCTTGGACCAAGCAGAGCAAGAGGGAGAGCAAGCAGAACGGGAACTGGGAGAACCAGGAAGGAAGCCAGCAAAGGAGCACGCTGACTAGAAGGAGTCAAGGAGGAGTGAGAACCAAGGGAGCCACATTCCTGAGGCCAGAAGGAAGCAACCCAGGACAGGTGTTGTCTGGTAAAGGCAGGAGAGAAAGGAATCTTCCTGAGAGGCAGGCTTGGCTAAGCTCACACGCTCCGAGGAGAGAGACATGCTGGCTGGAGAATACCGGTACATCTGAGGGGAAAGTTAATAGGCTGAGAGGCAAGCAAACACAAGCCGTGTTTGAGAACCAGTCTGACCCTGCAGAGTGGAGAGTTCCTTCCCTTTCAAAGCCAAAAGGTAGACTTAACAATTCATATAAGTTTGAACACAGCTATAAAGCAGTTCCCTATAGTTACCCGAAAGTAGCAAACTCCCTGGACAAAAACTACAGCATATATGGTAGTTTACAACCCTGCTCAGGGGAGTGTTACAGAGAGAAATCACGTGAGGTCAGAGAAACCGTTTGTTTCAGAGATCAGGATAGCAGCTTACTGCCACGCCCCGCTATACCTGAGGCTGAAGAAATGCAGATAGACTCTGTCCATAATGAAATAGTGGATGATCGGATGGACTGTACATTATCTTTGGCTGACCATGTGAATTCCTTATGCTGAACAGTGTCTGAGAAAGACGGTAAAAGCAGCAGAAGGAAAAGGGAACACTTTCTTTGCTAATTGAAGCTGTTGTGATTTTGTTTTGTATCAAGCACTGCATGTTTAAAGCCTGAAGCTGACAAGGCTAATTTACCTGAGTTCATATATAATTTCCTCAAGGCAAATGTATGGCATGTTTTGTCCTGAGTTATTCACTTGCATTTAATTCGCTGGGAAGGGGAAAATAAATTCTTGTCATTGCCTGAAACCATTCGACTGCAACTCGTCTGTACTCAAAGGGTAAAGGGACTCACATTCCTGGAAGGCCTTGCAGAGTTAAAGCAAGCCCACACTCTCTGAGGCAGGAACACCACAGGCAGACCAAGTCTCAACCGTGAGGGTGACACCTGATAATGTGAGTAATAGCTTGCACTGAAGTGCTGACTTTTTGGCGCCAAAGTCTTTCAGTGTCTTATGTCCCTTACACATCAATATTTACCATGGTTGTCCTACTTTAAAAAAAAGCAGGGTGATCCTAAATCTAAATTTGTTTTTGTGAATTGTTAGAGCACACATTTCCTATTTGTTTTGGATTATCACTGTACGTATTTTGAATGGATTGATTTGATAGGTTAAAATTGGTGATGACGACCTTATGACGCCATATCTCTCAGGTTTAAATATTGCTATTCTGACACTCCTAACTCTTGTTTTGCAAGAATTGTAGCATGTTGCTGTGTAAGGTAGGTTTAAACGCCACTTTTCTAAGTTGCTCATTTTTTGCTCCGTAGTGTGTCTGGAAGCTAAGGTATGGATCACCTACTTTGGTGTTTTTTCTCAACACGTACAACTTACATTGAAGAGGCGCTCTTACCTTTATTCTTTCTTTATGCCGGATAGAATTGATGTATTATTGTACAGTTATTTAGAAGCCTTCCCATTTCTGTTTATAATTATCAAAATCGGCACGCACAAATAATAACGCATGTAGATCTTAAATACTTGTGACTGATCAAAGCACATTTTTGTTCCATGGTGGGTTATAGATAAATTTTACATACACGATATTTTATTCACATTTTTGTATCTCAATGTTGATTGTTCTCATATTACTTTCTAGTAAATGTTTACTCTTTCGCCAGATAGTTCCCAGCACTAGCCCTGTGTTAAGATATTCTTTTAACTCATTTCCTATTCTTTTATTTAGTGCACCTAAGGCAGATTATAACATAATTCTGTCATATGTTTGGCTGGAATGCCACTTTAGGTACATGACATTTTACCTCAGTGATTCATTCTCTTTATGCTTGCTCTCCAGCCAATATGTGCCGTTTGCTCTGCAGATGATAGAGGCTGTTTTATGTTTTTCATGCCAGCTTTTAAGTTGAATACATTTCCATGATTAATCCTTTATTATCTTATGCTTGTAATTAATTATACATTCATTATTATCATTTATATTTTTATTCCTTTATTTTTTAATTGTTTACTTTTATGTCATTTTAGCCTCATGCCCATTTTTTATGATGCCCTTTAAATCCATTCATATCACATTACACACTACAATGATTAGAATTCATCTTATATTAGAACCTACATTATCTAAACTGATCTATGTCATGGCGGCTCATGGTTGACACAATTTCTATTTTATTGTCATTTTTAAACACGGACATGGATGACCAGCTACATCCCTTTCGTTGCTTTTTTGAACATTTTTTATAAGCAATTTCTCTTAATCTGTTTACTTCATAGGCACACTCATTAGATTATTTTATCTCATTGTGTTATTTTCTTGGTATGTCCTCCTGTTGGTTTTTATAGTATTTATTGTTTGATCGATTAACTTGTTTTTAGATGGTATGATACTTTTAAATTGGTCCTTAAATTTTACCTCTGTTGTCCACAAATAACATTTGGTGTTCAGATTCCACTCTTTGCCCCCATTATACCCATTAATTGTTTAGATGTAATCAAGTATACTTTGATAACATTATTCAATTGTTTAATTTAATTTCGTATTCAATTGAAGGCTCTCCTGGTACCATTGATACGTACATTATCCACAGATTTTCACAGTGTTTTTAGGATCTGAGAGAGCACATGAATTATGTTCCTCCTGTGAGTGAGTTGGTTTTAATATATTTCCCTTATTTATAATCCAGTTTTAACTAATTTATAATATAATTTTTTATGATCCTTTTATTAGCTGTTATAAAAATATTTTGTTCATCGTTTTAATTGAGCTCACTATCTTTTGTAATAAGTTATGCACTGTTAAAACTTGGATTTCCATTTTAGTCCTCCTCCTCGCATTCATCTACCAATCTTTTGCATTTGGATTGTTTTAGATTTTTATCATTATTTATTTATACACATCATTGTTGTTTGTTTTTTTATTATTATTTTGTATATTCTATTTTACTATATGATGTTTTTACCTAGTTGCCTTCATTACTATCTTTATTGATTGAATATTTGTTTTTTTGACTTGTAATTTTGTTTTATGTTGTTTTAGAGAGGTCTATACCTCTGAGGAAGGCTTAAGCCAAAACATGTTTCAGGGTGACCTCCAGAATACAATAAAGCTCTCCGTTTCTTCCATGATGCCCTTGTCCTGCTCTTTTCAGTGCCTTGTATCCTTGCAGGTGAAGTGGTTACTTCTTGTGCCTTTTTGTGACCTGATTGGCTGCTGTTGGAAACAGGATACTGGGTGTGATGGACCCTTGGTCTGACCCAGTTTGGCATATCTTATGTTCTTATGTTCCTGCACCACACAATTCAGACTCACACAGAGCCGCATGGAGCAGAAAGAAAGGATCTTCTGCTCCAGCAGTGGCAGTGTGGCACAGCAAATAAATAAAAAAAGGGGGGGGGGGAGAAAATCCCAGGTGTCAGGTGCAAGGTGCAAATTTCTAGTCACCATGGCAACCTGGCATCTGGGATTTGTCGAGCCCTACCATAGGATATATGGAGATATCAGTGACAGGTTCTGGAGGTGGGACGGAGCTGAGCACTTTCTTCTATATACAGTGGGGCTGTTCTGGAGTCCAAAGATATTGAACTGATGCATCATAGAACATTCTTGTTGTTGTGTCTTCTGAAAAAACTGGAGGAGAATGTTAGAGGTCTGATAACTGATACAATTGCCTCTGCAAGGATAGAAAATGCCTTCTTCTGGAAGAGGTCTGAGCTTATATCATTTCTTCTTGAAGTGCTTGAAAGAGGTTTACTCTCTTTCACTAGGATTACTGCTCTTACATGCAACAGACTGATAATTTAAGGATGCAGAGGAGTTCTAGATCAAATGGGTGGATCAAGGTCTGAAGTGTGGTGGGACAGAAAGAATAAAAACAATGGAAGAAACAACAAAAATTCTATTGTTGTTTTTTTTATTATTATCTATCTTAATGTTGGTAAGTTTTAAGGTGAGCAAGCTATAATGTCTCATAGAATGTTATTTTAAGGTTCTTGCTATAGTTACATTGTGTCTAGACTTTTGTGCAAAGAAAGGGCGGAGGGAGGGGAGTTGGATCCCAATTCCCAAAGGGGTATGTCCGGGCCGTCCGGACGTCCCCGATGAAGACGGCCCCATTAGGACCCATTTCTGGACTGCGGGAACTAAACATTCTGTGATAAGGAAGCTTATCATAGCTCAGGAAGGAGCTATAGAAAAGGTGAAGTGACTCTGAACAAGCAACCTGTCAGTTCTGGTAGAAATAAGAAAACAGAATTTTTCTATAAAAGACTACCAGTCCCAGAATGCACCAGGTTTCCAACAGCCATTAGAGGAGCTGAAGTGGGGAAATGTGTGTTCAATCAGGAGGGCTATGAGGTAATCCCTAAGCACTCATCTCAAAGGGCAGGGCCTGATTCAGCACAGCTGTGCTGTGCTAAGGTGGAGCACTCATCAAAGCAGAATAAAGGTAGAGTTTATTCTACAGAGAATTATCCTCATCCTCAGTTTCATCTTGGAGATCCTCAGCTTGGACATCTTCATCATCTGGAGGATCATCAGAAACAGAAGCCAAACCGGACGGACAGAGAGGGCAAGAAACCCTTTGGAAGAAAGAAGAGAAAAGCATTTGGGAGATCTAAAGGAGTCCAGAGCAGTACGTATACTGGAAGGTATTCCAAGGGCCAGCATACACCATTGGACTGGGGAAAGCCAGAGGAATGGTGCTGCAGAGCTAGGAATCTCCAGACAGTACCTGTGAGGGAGACGGCTGCACTTGGAAGGGACCCTAGGACCCGTGCCAGAAGGTATGTGAAGAGAGATCCAGTGTCCAGGGATCTGGATTGGAAGGCTGGACATAAAAACTGGACTACATACTGGCCAGGCTATTTAGAGAGGAACTCTAACAGCAATGGAAGCTCAGGTATGAACACTGATCTATGCCCTAGCTATAACCTTGAAAGACAGCAGGGAAACAAGTATTCTCCTGAAAGTGCTCCATTGAGAAATTGCTCTGTGCCAATCCCTGATATTGAACCCATGATTGTTGAAGAAGGGGAAGGAGCGGTCTTAGATACAGGCTGTGTATATATGGATTGCTCTCTGTCTAAACTCCTTTGGTAATTTTCTGTTACAAAGTACAGCAACCATCACAAAGAAATACAAACTTGTTCTTTAATCTACTCAGAAAAGCTCCTGAGTAGGATTTTGGGCCACGCAGTAGAAAGCAAGCCAGCTAAGGGGTTTCAGCTGGATAACTGCTAGCAATTGAGCCTTACCTAATTGCTTGTGAGCTCTGAGGGAATCACTTCTGAGTCTATGTGTGAAGATATAAGAAGTTAACCTGAAAAGAACAGTTTTTCCCTTCTTTGTGGGTTTTGCTTGTTGTTTGAAACACTGCTAAGAAAATATTAGCTAAAGCCTACAGAAAAGACCAGTTTGTTACCAACCAGGTCTTTATTCTTTTGCTTTGATTACCTGACAAGTTCAACTGTTGTTTTCCTGATTTTGTTTTTCCAAGTTTAACACTGAAAGCAAGTATCCTGTTTTATGTGCTACCAAGCATATCTGTGTTGGGAGAAATAACCCCATAAATAAATATCTTATTGGCTTTACACTCAAGCACAACTAATTATTGTGAGCAGCTGTGTCTGGTGTGAATGGACTGCATTTCCCACAATCCCTTGCAAATCATATTGATATATGCACTTGCCAAGACTGTGAACATTCTCACCCAGGCAGCTGTCTGACAATTCCTGTGGTACACAGAATTGGGCCTGTGGACAGCCCGGCATGCCTCTGCCACCTGCCTGGACATCCTCCCCACAGGTACCCCCGACTCCCATAGCTTAGGACCCCCACGTCCCCACCACCCGACACACGGCTGGCCAGCCAGGACCTGGATCAGGTGGCGGGGACCCCCCCTGCACCAGTCCCTGGCCTCGGGAGGTTCCTTGGGCCCAATCGCTGGGTCAGTGCTGATTATTCCACCTTCAAAGTGGAATAATCAGCACGTCCCCTTTGACCTGGCAGGACGTACAGGGCCGTGACCTTAATCAGCCCTGTATGTCCTGCCGGGCTGGCCTGCTCCCACTCCGCCCCAACCCCGGTCCCACCCCCTCCTGCCCCCCACCAGCTCTCCCCATCCTGCTGCTCAGGACGTGCAGGGAGAACTGGAGGGGGAATCAGGCCAGGGACGGCTTGCGGGCCTGCACGTACTACTACTACTATTACTGAGCATTTGTATAGCGCTACAAGTCGTATGCAGCGCTGCACAGACATGTAAGAGACAGCCCCTGCTCATCAGAGCGTACAATCTAGTCAAGACAGACAACACAGGGTGTAGGCAGGGATAAAACAAGGGGGAAAGGATAAGAAAAAAGGAGATCCAAAGGCAGCAGAGAAAAGATGAGTTTTAGCCTGGATTTGAAGAGGGTCAAAGAAGGTGCCTGGCGTACAGACATAGTTAGTTTGTTCCAGGCGTAAGGTGCAGCAAGGTGAAAGGAGCGAAGTCTGGAGTTAGCAATAGAAGAGAAGGTCACAGATAGAAGGAGTTTGCTAGAAGAGCG
Organism: Ichthyophis bannanicus; assembly: GCA_033557465.1. Classification (NCBI taxonomy): domain Eukaryota; kingdom Metazoa; phylum Chordata; class Amphibia; order Gymnophiona; family Ichthyophiidae; genus Ichthyophis; species Ichthyophis bannanicus. Next base: position 296,230,446 of record CM066035.1, read on the forward strand.
GAGTTCCCGAGGAGGGTTGTAAGGAGAGATAAGAGAAGAAAGGTAGTGAGGAGCTGCAGAGTAAATGCATGTCCTGCTGGAACGTGCAACCCGCGACTCTGCATCGGGCCCTAAGTGTATGTCTAACTAGATCATCTTGTTGGTAATGCATACAATAATTCTTATGCGATTATTTATTTATTTGCCTGTGTTTATTGCAACAACCAGAACTGCCCCTTGCAATGTACTACACAGTAGGACAAACATTAAAATTACAATGCTCTCAAATGATCTCAGAAACTTAGCACCCTGTGGATAATAGGAGGAGCTATGTGTGCCGGCTCCACCTCAAAGTTCTTAGTGGACTGAAGATCCAAAAGCTTCAGACATAAAGCTTCTATAAAAGAGATGGGCATTGTTCCCTCCAAAAAGTCTGGGATGCGAAGTAGCCAAAGGTTCTTCCTCCTAATCTAGTTGTTTAGATCTTCTGTACTTTGCTCCAGGGCTACCTTATTTGGCAGCCTGACTCCTAGTGGTAGTAGCATGAGATTAGTGATAGTGTCATGATCACCATTTTGGAACCCAAAGTCAAAGGAGCAAGAGTGAGTAGGGATTGCTCCTACTTTCAGTAGATATTAGGGACCCCTGTAAGGCTGGGGATGTACAGTAATTAGGGTGTGTGGGGTGGGAGCATTGCAAGGGGGACTATTGGGGAAGGTGTCTTCATGCTATGGAGGGGTTGAATGGGGGGGCTTCTTATGGGAGGATTGGATGCATTGGGAGGGTGGGAGGATTGGATGCATTGGGATTATGGGGAGGGATTGCTGTTCATGGCAATTGGGGGGGACACTTGTGCTGCTGCTTAGGGCATTCATTGAGAACAGGAGCAGTGATTTAAAAAAACTGCTCCAATGTACATTTGGGTTACTTATATGTTTTATTTGACATATGCAGCTTTTTAAAATTGCTGCTTCCACTGGACATGGGGAATATTAATGTGAAGCCTTGAACCTATTTTACAAATGGCACTACATTTCACAAAACATCTTGCAAAGTACTATGGGAATCTGAATTTCTGACTTTCCCTCTCCATATTCTATATAAAATATGTTTTCACCTGTAACTGTGGAAAAATCTATGCAGCACATGCATAAAGTAATTAGAGATGTACAGTAGATGGAGTCTCTTCAAGATTAGTCTTGCATCATTTGGATGGCCTTGAGCAAGACACCAAGGGGCTTGTTTACAAAGCCGCAGTAGCGTTTTCCGATCGTTATCGGAGCCGCAGCCCCATTGATAACGCGGCTCCGATAACAATTGGAAACCGCTACCGCGGTTTTGTAAACAAGCCCCCAAGTTGGACTGATGTGGAAACCTATGTCAAATATGTAGTCGAGAAAGCCATAGAAATTATTGACATCAAGTGCTTTGATCAGTAAAGCAATCTACAAACATTTGTGAAATCTTGCAGTAATGATGATTTCCAAAAATTGCTTTCACATCAGAAATGGACCAAGAAATTTGAAAAGTATTTTGAGTGTTACATAAAATTATTGAAGATCAGATAGATCTTCTTTGCTGATTCCTGTCACAGTGTAAAATCTAAAGCACACTTTTTTACTGATGCAAAGCTAGTGGACAAGGAAAGGAACATGCTAATGGATTCTGCTGTTCAGTACAACTTCAGAGAAATGTCTTGCAAAGACTTAACTAACAGTCAAGCACTGCTATGAAAGATACACTCTGACGACAAATATGTATGGGCACAACAAAAAACAATTTAAGATAAGACTAATTAAATACATGTACTTTGTCAGTGTATTTGATTTTTTAAATTTATGTACTGGGATTCGAGATCAGGAGGATTCATATAAAGTATGATAGGGCCTCAAACCCAGGACTCCACAAGCCAAGATCTTTACCATTTAGCCACCACTCTGCTTTTCTTGTTCTTTAAGAACATAAGAACTGCCATACTGAGTTAGACCAAAGGTCCATTAAGTCCAGTATCTGTTTCTAACAATGTCACAATCTAGGTCACAATTACCTGGCAAAATCCCAAGGAGTAAATAGATTCATATCTGTTTACACCCAGTTAAATAGTGATCTTCCCCTGGTCTGTCTGGTTAATGACAGTTTATGGATTTTCCCTCTAGAAACTTGTCCAAAGCTTTTTTAAATCCAGTGATGTTAACTACTTTTACCATATCATCTGGAAGAAAATTCCAGAGTTCAGTTGTGCTGAGTGAAAAAATATTTTCTCCAGTTTTCATCAAAAGTACTATTTAGTAAGTTCATGGAGGATCCTCTACTCTTTATGATCTTTCAAAGAGTAAATAACCAATTTGCGTTTATCAGTTCCGCTCCACTCATGATTTTATAGACTATCATATTGCTCCTCTACCTTCATTTCTCCATGCTGAAGAAACCCAACCTTTCTAGTCTTTCCTGAGAGGTGAGTTGTTCCATCCCTTTTATCTGGTTCTGCTACATCATATTTGAGATGGATCAACCAGAACTGTACACAATACACATAGTAACATATAGTAACATAGCATATGATGGCAGATAAAGACCATCATGGCCAGTCTATATTCTGCACCTGCTGTTCTGTGCAGGTCACCCCCACCCCAGGCCCTTGTTTAGGATTGTATCTACCGTTCCGTTCAGGTCACCCCCTATTTGTTGAGATAGCACTGACAGTTAAGGTTATTTTGATTTTATCCTCTTGCTATAAAGGGATCCACTGCATCTGTCCCATGCCCTCACATGCATTCACACCATAAAACAATATAGAGGCATCTTTCTCAATAATTCCTAACATTCTGTTTGCTTTTTTGATGACTGCTGTACACTGAGTTAAGAATTTCAGTGTAGTGCTCACGGTGACACCTAAATTGTTTTCCTGGGTGGTGATGCCACATACAGAACCTAGCATCATGCACGAAGATATTATTACATTTTTCCTATGTGCATTATTTTGAATTTGCCCATATTAAATTCCATCTGCTGTTTGGAAGCCCAATTTTTCAGTCTCGCAAGGTCTTCCTGCAATTTCTCACAATCCACTTGTGATATAACAACTTTGAATAGTTTTGTGTCATTTACAAATTTCAACACCTAACTTTAGAACATAAGATATACCACACTGCGTCAGACCAAGGTCCATCAAGCCCAGCATCCTGTTTACAACAATAGCCAATCCAGGTCACAAGTAGACGTCAGGTTCCCAAAAGAGGTACACAGATTCCATGTTGCTTATCCCTGGTCCTTTTTAATAATATTTTGTGGACTTTTCCTCCAGGACCTTGTCGAAACTTTATTTAAACACAACTACAGTAACTGTTTTTACTATATCCTCTGGTAATGAATTCCAAAGTTTGATTACACGTTGTGTGAAAAAATATTTTCCCCGATTTAGTCTTAAATGGGCAATATTGAAGCTTCATTGCATGTACCCTATTCTTTCTACTTTTTGAAGGCGTAAACAATTGATCTACTTTTACTGTTCCACTCCATTCATTATTTTATAGACTTCTATCATATCTCCCCTTAGCCATCTCTTTCCAAATTGAAGAGCCCTAACCTTGTAAGCCTTTCCTCATAGGGGTATCCTTCCATCTTTTTTACCATGGCTCTTCTCTGTTCCTTTTCTAATTTTGCTTGTCATTCTTTCTTTCTAGATCATTTATAGATACGCTAAAGAGTACCTAACTCAGTACAGATCCCTAAGACACTTAACTATTTGCCTTTCTCCGCCAGGAAAATTGACTAGTTCATCCTATTCTCAGTTTTCTGTCTTTTAACCAGTTCCTAATCCACAATAGGACATTGCAGCCAATCACATGAGTTTTTAATTTCTCAGGAGTCTCTCAGGAGGGATTTTATCAAACGCCTTCTGAAAATCCAGATACACTATAGGGATCATTTTAGAAGCCCTATTTGTAATTTGGAGAGCTGGAAAATGGCCATTCAGTTATTCCAACCATATCCACGTCCCAATAGCTATTTTATATCACCCTGAATATACACGTGTCCAGTACAATCACATCCATGTCACATAGGGTTGCAATGGAGGTATATCAGGAGCATTCCAAAAAAGGTTACGCATGTGTGTTCTATTTGAGAATAACGTTGCACATCTAAACCCACCAGCGGATACGTCCATGTCTATACCTGCCCCTAGGAATTAATTTAATTAATTTAATTAAATTAACAGTTTCTTATATACCGCATCTTCCAAAGATCAAATGCGGTTTACATGTAACAAAACATCATAACAGACAGGCGTCTGTTTTTACAGTGAACAGCTTAAAACCATAAGAACTATATTACATTACATGGAACATACAAGGACTATTTACAGGGAACAAAATGAGTAATAGATACAGTGTTGTATGTGACATTTAAGGGTAATAAGCATTTGGGGTTTCACATCATATGTCAAATCCAGTTTGGTTTATGGGAAACTGACATGGTATTATCCATTTTCTAGCTGGGGAGGTGTGTTTGGCAAAGATCCATAGTGTGATGTGAACAGGTGCGTTTTAAGTTTTTTGCGGAATTCTTTGATCTCTAAAAGTGATCTCATTTCATCTGGAAGGGCGTTCCTTAGAATGGGGGCAACATGTGAGAATGCCTTTTTGTTAGTTATCTTTCTGGCTTTTATAAATTCTTTCAGAGTCCTTAATTTGTTTGTATGATCTCTCCTGTGTAAGTTTTTAGCAGGTTCTTTAGTGATGAGGTTGAATAGGGTAGGTGGTGCCATGTTGTTTAGAGTTTTGAAGGTAGCTGTTAGAGTTTTATATACTATTCGGCTTTGTATCGGTAGCCAGTGTAAGTTCTCCAGAATCGGAGTGATATGTTGAAATGGGGGACCTTCATAATGGTCCTGGCTGCTGCATTTTGTGCAATTTGAAGTCTTTTCAAGTTTTGTTTTGTTGTGCCTAGAAGTATTAGATTTGCAAAGTCGAAGTGAGGTGTAATTATGGCTTGTATTATTCGCTGGAAGTCTTGTAGGTGCATTAGTGGGCGTAGTTGCTTTAGGATTTTAAGTTTGAAGTATACTTTCTTCGTTGTATTTCTTATATGTGTTTCCATGTTGAGATGTGTGTCAAGTATTACACCTAGATATCGTACTTCATTTTTTAGTTTGATTTCTTGGTTTTGTAGAGTGATGTGTGTAGGGGGTGAGTATGAGAGGTTTTTTGTTACAATTAGGGCTTCTGTTTTTGCATGATTGATGTAGAGGTTATTTTCATTTAGCCAGGTAGTTAGTTCATTAAAACACTCTACGAGTAATTGAATTGGTATATTGGGGATTGTAAATGGGATGTACATCATTATATCATCTGCATATAAGTGATAGTAAACGTTGAATTTTTTAAATATATTACAGACATGCTTTATGTAGATATTAAATAGGAGGGCTGACAGTGCCGATCCCTGAGGGAGACCTAGTTCCTCGTTGTACGTCTTGGATGTAAGGTTACCGATTTGTACTGTTTGTGTTCTATTGCTTAGATAAGAGGTGAACCAATTAAGTACAGTTGATTTTATTCCTATTTGTTTGAGTTTCTTGAGCATTAAAGAATGGCTTACACTGTCAAATGCTGCAGAGATATCGATGAATGGGAGTAAAAAGGCTTGCTTGGGATTGTCTATTCCTTTTACAAGTGTGTCAATGAGTACTGTTAAGAGTGTCTCGACGCCATGGCGTGGGCGAAACCCATATTGTTGTTCATCGAGAGGGGCTGCAGTGTCAATGTGTACTTGAGTCTGAATTTGTACAACTTTCTCAATTAGTTTGTGGAGTTAGGTAAAAGTGGGTGGAGCTTAGTTTTCTTTATGTAGTAATTAGCTAGGATCTGTGGGGAGATTTCAGTAATATCATTGCTGGCGTTGTTAGCGTTACTCGTTAGTTTTTGTACAATTGAAAATCTCTTGGTCTGTTTAATGAGTTTGTTAGGATAGATGAATGGTAATTTTTCTTAGCATTGTCTATTGCTTCCTTATAATTTTTAAGTTGATTGTGGTATATCTCATTATTAATGGTGTTTTTGCATTTACGCCACTTAACTTCTGCTTTTCTTAGTGCTTTTTCATTTGTTTTAGAGTATTATTAAACCAAGGGGCATTACCAACTCTGGTATGTATGTTCTTTCTGTTGACATATTTATTAGTAGCTGCATTACTGACAATTTTATGCCAGTTCGCTACCATTTCATCCAAGTCAAGTGGTAAAGTATCTAGGTGGGGGATTATTAAATACAAAAACTCTTCTTCATTAAAATTTTTGAATCTTGGGGTTGGGACCTGTGTTGGTCTACGTTTGTCTGTTGTGTTGTTGATTGTAATGTTAAAGTTAATCAGATGATGGTCTGACCATGGAATTGGAGTGCATTTGAGTGAGTTAGGATTAAATGAATTGTGGATTACTTCAGGGAGGAGGACAAGGTCAAGTATATTTCCTTTGTTATGTGTTTTAGTGTTAATTATTTGGTGAAAATCCATGTCTATTATTGATTCTAAGAAGAAGGTAGAATATGAAGCTGGCAGTGAGGGGAGGTTAAAGTCACCAAGCGTTATTATTGGATTTTTGTCAGTGGAGGAGCTTAGGAATTCGATTAAGGTATCTAGGTTTTCTGATTGTTGATCAGGTGGTCTGTAAATTAGACAAATTCTAAGATGGCCTATTTTCATAATGATAGTGTCTATGTTTGTAGATAATTTAGATGACTATTGTCTAGCTTTTAAAGTGTTTTTTTGTCATCATTAGTACTCCACCTCCTTTTTTGTGATTTCTAGGTGTATATGCAATATCGTAGTCATTGTTATTTAGCTGGTTTATGAAGACATTATCAGCATCTGTTAACCATGTCTCCGTGACACACAGTATATCTGGTTTTAGGTCAGTTAGAATGTCTGTGAATATAGGAAGTTTATTTTTCATTGATCTAGCATTTATTAGTATAATCGATAATGGTTTCGAGTTTTTGATGACATTATGGTTATTTAATTGGTGAGGTAAGGTATAGTTTATGTGGATTAGTCTGTGAGAGTTCATTTTGGGATGGTAGTGATTCCATGGAGAGGGATTAAATCTTGGTGGATTATGTATGATTGGGATGTTATTGACGTTATTGCTATTTAGGCTGTGGGTCAGGATGATTAAGGTTGTTATAGTGATGCTAATGTAAAGTAGTCTTAGTATAGGGTAATTTGTAAGAGCCATTTTGGGGTTGAGGCTTTTGGAGAGATATCTGTGCAGAGTATGAATATCTATCTAGACAAAAGGTAAAGTGGTGTGAGCTAGAATGGATTATCTTAAATTCAGTATGTAAAGCTAGAACATATTGCAAGTAGCAGAAAACCGTGGCTAGAATTAGTGAATTAAGTTACCACTGTCACTAGCTATAAGTAACAAAAATCAAAATTCACGTCGTTTAATATTTAACCTCAGCAATGCAGAAACTAAACATATTTCATATATGAGCTGCTTGTCTCAGAATAAACTGACGGCACTTAATCATGGGCTAATAGCCACTACTTAGTGCCAGCTTTTACATCAATGACCAAGCTCCCTCATTAGATGTTTCTTAAAGTCCATATTATTCATAATTTATCTTAAAAAAGGTCTCAGATTCTCCCTCGAAAACTTTCAAATTCTAAATCTTTTTATGAAAGGAAGAAAAGAGACTTAGCTTATCACAGCTCAAAAGCTAGCCGGATGACCAGCAGCGGGCAATTCCAACGCCTTCAATCAGGCACCCCAAGCGTTTCGCAAAAAAGGTTCTTCAGGGAATTGTCCATCCGCGGCTTATGTCAAGACGCCGATTATGCACTGAAAACACCGAACATGATAAAGTCTTAACAGTTAGAAATCCAGTTCGCATGAACGCTGCGCTGCACACCTCATATATGAAATATGTTTAGTTTCTGCATTGCTGAGGTTAAATATTAAACGACGTGAATTTTGATTTTTGTTATTCATCGTTTAAGAAGAAGTAGACTGCATTTATTATTACTAGCTATAAGTAGTCAATAATATTATCTCAGGCAGTTGCAATTGTGAACAGTGTTTCCTCAGGCAGTAGCTAGATGTTGAATACAATGTTACCTCAGACAGAAGATAGACGGTGTTACCTCATACAGTAGCTAGATATTGATTACAATGTTACCTCAGACAGTAGCTAGACTTAGAAAACAATGTTACCAGCATGAATACCATCTGAAAAGTGCTAGTTTTGGCAACCTAATAACTGTAGAGGGAAGAAGAGAGTGCCCTGTCACTCTCTCAATGATTTGTGTTCCATCAAAAATGTATGCCAGTAAATAGAGGGGCCTTTTTTCCTAGCTGCTGCACCAGGATTTGTAAGTGGTGAGACATACATATGCCCATTCCAGGATACTATCGCGGACACATCTTTGTTGCAGGGGGCCTTGGCCGTCCATATTGGACATGTACATGTTTCTGAAATCATTCTGAAACCTACATGTGTCTGGGGTGAATTTCTGCGTGTCCCCATGTCCATTCTATCTGGCAGAGATGTTTATCTTTTCAGATTGGAGAAGGACTGACTTTACAAAAAACCTATATGTGCCTACCTTCACTGCTGCCCCTCCCACTGAATTTCAGATGTTTTGACTTGGCCATCCCAGATTGCACCTACACAGCCTTTCTAACATGTGCCTTCACATAAGTTAGTTTGCCTTTATGCACATTTATTAACCCCTTCAAAAATATGTAGCATATTGGTGAGGCAAGACGTTCCTTGGGCAAGTCCATGTTGGCTCTGTCCCATTAAACCATGTCTGTCTATATAATTTGGTTCTTTTAGAAGAGTTTCCACTGTTTTACCTGGCACAGATATCAGGATCTACAGTCTATAGGTTCTTGGATCACCCCTGGATCCCTTTTGTTGAAAATTAAATTATATACTGGCACTAATTTGGTTAGAGGAACCTACTAAATGGATATGTGCTGGTGAGAGGGATATTCAGCAACACTATCTGGATAATGCCACTGACCATTTCCTCTGACTTCTGCAGCACTGCCCTGATAGAGCTGGGGCAGTCTGTGGGCAGGGAGAGACTGGTCCATGCTGTTAGTCGGTTAATCCAAAAGTAATTGATTTCCCTCACCTATTCTTCCAACAGTTGAAAGGAAGATGGAACTGTCGGCAATGATAGGACTTTGAGAAAACATGGAGCTCCTTCAGCATATCGGTCCACTTTGTCACCTTGTATTTTTATTAATAACAAGGAGAGGACTGATGTTTGATGGTGCAACCAGTCCCGCTAGTCAGAGTTTCAAATGAGTGGCTAAGGAATTTGTAGTGACAACATAAGTGTTATTCATGCTGGTTTAAGACCGAGAGCGGTCAATTTAAAATGATTAAAAAGGAGGGCTCACTTCGAGAGAAGGAAGGTTCCTTTTCACGGTGAGTGATCCGACAAAAATTTGGTTAGGATATAGATTTAGTTCCTGTTGGAAGAATAGGTGAGGGAAATCAATTACTTTTGGGTTAGTCGGTAAATGGCACTTTTCAGGCTTCTAACCAGGTAACAAACTACATAAAGTTAGGACAAAAAAGCAGGTCTAACTTTACGTATGTGGTTTGGCTATCTGGATAGTGGCTGAATGTCACTTTTATCTGGATAGCCAATGGCAGTCACCACTGAAACCAGATATTCAGTGGCAGCCACTATCTGGATAGTGCTGCGGACTGTCTGGTTTTATTTTAACCGCAGTGGCCAGTTTAAAACATACTGTCCGGATACTGGCCAAACGGTTTATTGTACCTCTTGGCTATTAGGTTCAAATATGCACACAAATTGCTGTGTGAGCTAATTTTCTGGAAGTGTTTTCTAGGGGCATCCATGGCCAAAAAAAAGGTTTGGTTTGTTCTTGTTTTAAACAAATGTTTTTGAGATTTTCAGGCATTATTTTGTGTTTGACCTATTTATTTTTTTTCATGTGTATGGATGCATGGAAGAACTTAAAAGTGCACATAATCAACTGTACACTTGTTAATTTACACACTGTTCTGCCCCACAAATGTGTGTGCGTATGACTTCAATTTATTATATATTGTTGTACAGGGACGGCTCTATAATGAGGCTAAGTGAGGCGGCTGCCTCAGGCGGCAAAGTTTTGAGGGCGACAAAAAATGCCCCCAAAACAGCTGCCTCACTTCACTTTCAAAAGTTAAAAAAAAAAAAAAGTGCACAAGTTGTTTCCTGCTGCCGAGTCCGCTTCTCCGCAGCGGCAAATTCACCGTCTCCTTTTCCTGCAGCTGCGGCTCCCTGCCTCTTAGAGAACCGTGGCTGTGCTGGTAATCAGCAGTTTAAATATAAGTAAAGCCATTGCGGAGTCTTTCCGACTTGGTGAAAGACTCCGTGCAGCTTCGTCCCACCCCCAAAGGAAGTTTGAATAACCTCCTCGGTCAACGGGCAGTCGAAAGGGTCCCGCCGCATCTTCGAGATCGGGGGTTCTACTCCCGTTACTTCCTCGTTCCGAAGAGGACAGGGGGCCTGCGCCCCATCCTCTATCTCAGGGACCTGAACAAATTTCTGGTGAGGGAAAACTTCAGAATGCTATCACTTGGCATCCTGCTGCCCTTCCTCCGGCAGGGCGATAGGCTATGCTCCTTGGATCTCAGAGACGCTTATGCCCACATCCCTGTTCAACCCAAGCACAGGAAGTACCTGTGTTTCAGGGTGCAGGGGAATCAATATCAGTACAGAGTGCTCCCCTTTGGGCTCGTATCGGCGGCCGCAGTCTACATCCGGCTGCAGGGCATATCCATCTACCCCTACCTAGACGATTGGCTCATCATGGGTGCATTGGCCAAGGAAGCACGCCTCTCGGCATCATGCACAGTCCTCCTCCTCGAGCACCTCGGTTTCCTGATCAAGTCCCACCTCGAACCAGTGCAGGCACTGGAGTTCATCGGCACACTGCAAGACATGGAACGGGTGACCGCCTTCCTCCCTCGAACATGCGCGGACCGCCTCCATGTTCTGGCTGTGGAGATCCAAAGCCAAACCAAGGTCTCTGCACGAGCCATGCTGCGCCTTCTGAGGCACATGGCCTCGACTGCACACGTCATTCCCCACACTCACATGAATATGCGAGCAGCTCAATGGTGCCTCAGAGCGCAGTGATCCCAAGCCTCGGGCCGGCTCCAGGATCCCATTTCAGTCTCGCGCAGCCTATCCAGTTCCTTGGATTGGTGGCAGAATCTCCGAAGCTTACTTTGGGGCAGGCCCTTCCAGGCTCTACAACGCAAGCTCATCTTGATGACGGATGCCTCGCTGTTGGACTGGGGAGCCACTGTGACAACCTCTGTACCCAGGGACGGTGGTCACCCGAGGAATCCCTTGCCATCCGCTTAGTAGGGCTCTAGCTATGGGATATGACTGAGCAAGATGGCACCCTTGGGCGGGAAGAGGACCATGCATGCATGGCAGCAATCCCAAAGGCTTTCTTTGAAAGCTGGGGAATTGCTCCACACGGGCTCTGTCGGTGTCAACGTCACCGATAAGTGAGGACTGACTTCTTGCTTGTTACTGGAGAATGACCTTAATCTCTAGAGACCAAAAACATTTGAGCAATTTATGCTCTCCCTCCATTAACCACTTGTCAATTGTTATGAAATGGAGGAATTATTCCTTACAGTCAGCTCCCGCAGACATCAACCCTCACTCCATTTATGTGCCTATTGATGACTTATGCCATGCCAGTTTCCTAAAACACAACCAATCTCAGTCTCCCTCTTCTCTGTCAGTAGCCTACCTTGCAAATGTCAAGTATCCCTTTGGAAGCATTTCATTGATGTTCACATTAGTGATGAGCCAATTGTATTTGTATGAAATCTAATTTTCTTCTTCCTCCTCATCATCATACACGCCTTCACTTCTGTCTTCATATCAGATAGTTCAGATTTGTATATACTTGCTCTACAATATTTAAATATAGTGAAAGAGAGGGATAATGCATTCCCACATATTGCAGTATATCAATATAGATTTATATAATATGTAAATGAGGATATCTGTCTATCCCACTGTTTCACTGTCTTTCTTACCTTTTTAAAATTTTGAGCATAATATTCTTCTGTGGGCATTGTTCAAATCTAAAGGATTTGTAAATAATGTTTCTAATACCAAAATGTTTCTAAAGGTGGAAGGTTCTGCAAGATTCATCACTAGTGCAATAGGGATTTGGCGCCTGGTCATACTTTTCTCTCCTACTTCCTTCATGCTGAGAGGGCTACTTTCCAGGATGATTTCATTTCTTTCATCACGTTTTCTAATTCAGGGAAATTCTAATGGCTTTCACCCAAGACCATTAGGTCTCGGGAAATGAGTCAAAACTTCCTGGATGAAGCTGCTTTCTGCAGAACACAGTTGGCACAGGGTGTATCCCAATAAGGAATCGTTTTCTATAGAATTGTAAAAGACTTGTATGAACATTGTAAAAATGGCTTGGTTTTAGAATGTTTTCTATAACCCTTTCTTCCATCTTTCTGCCATAATTAACTTTCTACTTTTATCTGAAAAGGAACAGAGGTCATGGCTTCCTGCCATCATTATTAGATATAGCATAAGATTAAAGGTACAAGTCTAATTCTTTGGAATTACTGTCATACTGTGATAAATATGGTTATAATCACCCCCTTGGGGGGTACGTGCAGTAGAATAGGTGGGGGGGGTGGGGGGTGGAATTAATATGAAAAGCCACAATTCAGTCACGCCTACCCATAAAGGAATTGAAAATGGATTCTTTTAGAGTAGGGGAGAAAATCTAGAATTTTCCCAGTCCCTCCATTTATACACACACACATACACTCTCACACCCTTTCTAGATCCCCACAGTCACTTCTCTGTGGCTTCACAGCAAAGCAATTATGTCAAATAAAAACTTTGCCAAGAATATGCAGTAAAGAAATCTTCACAGAGGTTAGGATTTGAGATAAGAAACTGGAGTATTATGGTATGCTGATGAGCAGTGAAACTATTTTATTTATTTATTTATTTATACATCTCTTCTATACCGCCACTTCCAGCGATCAGTGGCGGTTTACAAGTAAACAAAGTTTAATAATAGAATGCTATTATTTTACATAGAACAGGTTTAGAAACTAATTTACATAGAACAGGTTATAATAATAACTAATAGCTAAATAGGAAATACCGTACAGCAGTAAAACAGAAGAATAAGCACTAATGTTAATACCAAGAGTGAGAGAAAGTGACGTCAGCTGAGATAATGGGCAGCTGAGCTGGGAGCTCCGCCGTCTTCCCTATTTAATGCAATAATTACCCTCCTGGAGCGAGACCTGCCACAAAGTGAACGGCGATTAGTCACTGGAAAGTGTAGAGATGTTTAGGATGTCCACACACCAGAGAACTGTGGATCTCTGTGAGTTTGCTTACCATCCAGGAAAGGCAGAGTAGTATGCGCCCGCCAAAATGGGAACACAAGAAAGTGGAGGCAGTAATGTGGCTGAGAGCAATGTGGAATCAGAGGCCGGCGCTGAGGTTCCCTTAAAGGCAGAATTATGGAGCTGGTTTGCAGAGCTCAAAAAGGAGCTGCAGGAAGTTAGAGCTGACAACGGCAGCCTAGTGAGGGAACTGAGGGCCAAGGTGACCGAATTGGGCCTGCGGGTGGAAGATTGCAAGGAACACACTGAGAGCACACAGGAAGAGATGGACAGGCTGCGAAGACAAGTGCACAAAATAGCATGAGAAAGAAGAATTAGCCCTGAAATTAGAAGATATTGAAAATTGCATACGTTGGAGCAATTTGAGAATCCAGGCTGCTCCGGAATGACCTGAGTTTGCTGAAGCGGAGCACATGGCATGCACTATTTGCCAGGAGATCCTGTGACATGGCGAGGAGGGGGCCGAGGCCGCGGACATGAAAACCGATGGGGCATATATGACTTTGGGGCCCCCTAATCAGCAACGGTTGAGGGACATCATAATTTGCCCACATAATTACATGCTGAAAGAGCACATTGCCCAGAAAATGAGAATACTTAAGTTGGACTGGGGTGGATGCCAAATTAAGGTTCACAGCGATCTTTCTGCGGCCACTATGGCTAAAAGCTGCAGCAATGACCTTGCTACTGATATAGATGGCTGTATCCGGTGGGGATAGCCTTCACTGTACATAGAGCCACTAAAAAGACCATCTCTCTGGCAAAGGCTGTGCGAGAGCTGAGAGTAATGGGGATCAATGGCATCCAATTGGAGAATCCAGTGCAGAGGATGTACCACCCAAAAGCAAGAGATGGGGAAAAGTGGTTTCGGTGGCAGACAAGAAGCAGCAGAGGCAGGGAGCAAAGTCTGCGAAAGTCACCTGAGCAGCAGGCTTTGGCCTAGGTGGATTTTCAAGATGCAGTGGCAGGAGATAGTACTTGAAGAAACAGTTTGGACTTTTCTCTTATAGATTATAGTTGCTTTACTGTCTGGTTGCTGTTAGGGAGGGTGATATTTGGGGGCGGAAGGTATGCAAGGGTATGCTGCAGATGGGTAAAGTGAGTGAGGTTTGGTAAGGGTGGACATGGGTACTAGTCGAGGAGTAAAAGGGAGGCAGGGGGAAAGCCCTATGGGTATGGAAAGGGGGCAAGGAGGATGGATAGAAGGGGAGTATGGGTGAAAATGGGATATGGGTGGTATAGAATCAGGGAGGATCACTACTCCATGAGTCAGGATAAGGCAGGAGGGAGAGAGATGGGAGGGAGGGAGGGAGGGTGAAAGGGCAAAGGAAGGGGGTGGTGAAGGAGGAAAGGCATGGGAGGGGGAGGAGTGGAGGATTGTATGGTGTTGATCTGAGAGGTTAACTGATTTCAGGAATGTTAGTTTGTGTCTCTGAATGTGAAAGGATTGGGGTCCTGGCAGAAACGGAGCCTCTCCCTTTGCGAGGGAGGTGACAAATATGAGGACAGATGTATTTTTTCTCCAGGAAACCCATTTGAAAGGGGTCAGGCATCAATGCTACAGGGGTCATATTGGCATTAAAAAGGATCAACATAAGAAAAGAGGGGTGGGGATTCTGTTTGCCTAGGGACTGTTGAGGTAAGAAAGGAGTATCGGGACGTCGAAGGGACGGTATTTATTGCTGGAGGTTATATTGGATGGCATGGAAGTGGTGCTAGCAAACATCTATGCATCTAACACAGCACAAGGCATGTTCTATGAAGAAGTGCAGGAAATGGTGAAATTCTTTTCCATGGCTCCTCTGATTTTAGGGGGGGGGGGGGATTTCAATATAACTAGAGAACCTCGGGTAGAGCAGGGATTATGGTACTCTTGAAGCCGAGGAAAGATCCCACAGCTTATGGGTCGTACATACCAATTGCCCTGATTAATTTAGATGCTAAAATCATGGCAAAGATCTTGGCTACCCCCCTTCAAAGGTAATAGGGAAAGCAGTAAAGGAGGACCAGGTGGGATTTATTCCTGGTAGGCAGGCCAAGGATAATATGTGTAAAGTGCTGAACTTGATTTGGAAGGCCCGGACAGGAGAGGAAGATGCTGTGCTGGTGGCGGTGGACATGGTAAAAGCATTCAATAGGGTGGAGTGGGGGGGGGGGGGGTTATCATGCAGGTCCTGAAGCATATTGACTTAGGGGAGCGCTTTATTGGCTGGATACGTGCTGTGAACGCGAACCCATGGGCATGGGCTAGACTGAATGGAGCATATTCAGAGGAGTTTGTCTTGGGCCAGAGAATGTGACAGGAGTGCCCTTTATTGCCATTACTTTTTGCACTGATGATTGAGCCATTGGCAGAGAGGGTACGATTAATGTCAACGTGAGCGGCATTTGTGTGGGAGCTAATGAATATAAGATTGGTTTGCTTGCGAACGATATTCTGTAAACATTGACTTGGCCATTGACGGTGCCGATCTCAGTCCTGGACGAGATTCTGTGGGCTTGGCAATAGCATATCTTCGATTTTATTTGGCACAAGAGACCTCCAAGGATTTTGCAGTGACATCTTATGAAGGGTAGGAGGGATAGTGGGTTAGGGGTTCTGGATATGGGGGGGCTACTATGTGGGAGTGGTGATTGGGGCTGTGGTTAAGTGGAGGAGGGAGGGTTCAGAAAGGCAATGTATGCAGATTGAACAAGAGTTAAGCGGTCCCACCCCACTGGGAAGTAGAATTTTTAGCTCCCTGACTGTCTGAGAGTGGGAGGGGAAGAATCGCCATTTGATAGATGCACTCTGAAGGTTTGGGACAAGTGGAGGAAATCACTATGCGGGGCTAAATGGCTTATTGGCATAACCCAATCCAGTATAATGTACAATTCCAGCCAAGACAAGTGTGCGAGGCATATCAGGTTTGGCAATGAGTGAGATTGGTAAGGATAGTGCAATTGGTAGAAGGGAAGGGGAAGATAAGAAGCTATGAAGAGCTGCAGTATCAGTTTAATTTGGGATCTGGGCAAGAGTTTTACTATAACCAGGTAAGGCACTTTGTTCAATCTAGGCGAACCTATGGTGTGAAAGTGGGAACATGTACCGGATTTGAATTGCTGTTTGCCACTTGGGAGGGTTCCAGGGATTTGTTGTCAGGGGTTTATAATTAGTGCTTCAAACATACAGGGAGAAGCCTTGGTTTCAAATGAAAAGGGGAGGGGGATCTGGAGAGGGTTACTCAGAGCCAAGGGCTGGTTAAGAATGCTCGAGAATTGAGGAGGTTGTCTATTGCTGCTTCCATAGTTGAACATGCTTATAATGTGATGTAACGAATGTATTGGGATCCCGCCCGGCTGCATAAAATGCGTCTACTCCTAGAGGGGAAATATTGGAGGAGCTGTGGATGGAAAAGGTATTTTTTCCATATGTGGTGGAAATGCCCGGAGGCCGCCCGATACTGGGGACAGGTGGCATATTTGATTGAGGGTATGGGGGGGGGGGGGGGAGAGGAAGGGTTGAGCTGGAGCCCAGATAATATTTATTAAACCTTCCACTAAATGGGGTGGTACGAGAGGCACAAGTGCCTGCCAGGATGTATATTCTGGCGGCCAGGATAAGTATAGCCAAGCATTGGAGGGACAAGCAGATTCCTGATCTAAGGGAAGTAGAGACAAGCTGGCATTGGATTTACTCCATGTCAGAAGCCATATCAAGACATGGAGCATGACTGGACCAATTTCATAAAAAGTGGGAGGTATACAAGAAGTGGTGGCAAGGGGATGAGAGTTTATGAACAGCAGAGTTTGCGGGAGGGGGGAGGGTAGGGAAGGTGAGTTGAGAAAACAAAATTGATAAAGTTGATTGGTGGCCATTTTGAAATGGCCTAGTTTGTTTGTTTTGGTAAAGTGTGTGGAATAAAAAAGAAAATAAAAAAAAGAGGAAAAGTATCATTTTCCAGTTCCTAATTAAGGCAGTGGCAAAACAAGCTGGAAATCATTGAAATGCAAAGGATAATATCACAGACATGGTCAGGGATTCCTGAAATCTGCAGCTCCCTGTCTGGGTAAGAGTTTTGGCTTCCTGTAGCTATAAATCCATCACAAAATAGCAAGGGACGCAGAAACTTTGACCTTGTATCAGCTAATTAGGAGTGCTCTAGGTTTTTTCCCTTTTCTTTATGTGCCCCCCCCATGCAAATGGAAAGTCTGCATAAGAAGGGGGTGGAAGCAACTGATCAAAGCGAGCAACCACAATGCATGTCAGAGGCTTTGAGTAAGCGCTGGATTGCTGTTTGAATGTCATGTCATTGCCAACACTCTCAGGTCCCAAAGAGGGGTGGCAGCAGCAGTGGGAACAGGAGCAGGGGGCATCAGGAATGAGGGTTAACCAAGGCATCTCATATCCTTGCGCCATCCCTGCCTTCAGTTCACACAGGGATAAGGACGTTTAGAGATCAGTGGCAGCATAAGAAGGATTTTATTTCTCAGTTACATGGCCGGGGGTTTCCTCACATAGGGCTATCATTTTTCCATCTCCCATAAAGAAAACACTTGTGGGATGCATTTCTGAGTATGAATCCAATTCGTTTAGGCACCTAAATATTGAAAATGTGTGTGTACAGTGCTCATGCGGTGTTTCCTGATACACTATACAGGCAGTTGAACCAATTCACATCCAAGAAAAAGATTCATTCTCTTACAATCCAGCTGTTTATTGTAGCAAGTAAAATTGAAGGACTTACAGTGAAAGCTGAATCAAGAGGTCCTACAATCCTAATTAGACATTCAGCATTCTGGATCTGTGTGAATATAGCTGAAGGTGGATTATGGAGCTGTCTGAATGGTTGGACACAAACTGGAACAGGTTTGAATATTGAGGAAATGTCGAAATGGGACATATAACATATAGATGGATGTGAGTAAAATTCAACTGGAAGATTGTGAATTTGAACTGTGAGTGTGGTAATAGAGTGATGCAAATCCAAGGGGAAAAGGTAAGTGAAAAAAAGAGCCCTAGAGCTTTGCTTCCTTCCCCAAAATTGACAGTCTGCACTGAAGGGAGAGGTGCAAGGAAATTACCCAAAAGAACAGAGAGAGCTGTAATAGCCCAATGGGATCACAGATTATACCCTGTAGTAAGGCATAAAGCCAGATAGGTATTAGGGAGACTGGAGGGAGTGGGTCGCATGCACCTATTAAACCTATGGGAGCAAGGATCACAAACAAGCATGAAGCTGCTTGCCTAACTTACAGATGGCAACAACAGGGGGGGCTCAAGGCAATCTGCTGCCTGAGGCGAGAGATGAGATGGCACCCCCCCCCGGAGCAGGGGAGGGGGGTGTCTTTCTCAAAACTCCAGTCAGGGACTGAACCAGACCCCAAAAAGCAGATTAGATAATGTGGAGGAAATGCAAGATGTTTTGCACACCAAGGAACTAAAACAAAGAGCGAGAACCGCAGCACCGTTTATAACACCAAATTATAACTCATTTTTATTTTGTTATTATAAACTGCGTTATGGTTCTTGCTTTTTTTCAACATATATTTTGCATCTACAGAACCTCCTCCCTCAATAATGGGTGCAGAGCAAAAGTAGGATATTCACCCACAGAACTCAATTTCTTTAAAAAAAATCTGATTCCAACTATCTCACTAACAACAACAAACATTCTCCAGTACCAGGCATATTGTGAACTAATACAAAACCCTACAACAAAAGTCACTGAGGCTTCTGTAGAGCAAACTTACTATACCATAACAGCTCAACTTCCAAAACTCACATAAGGAGCCTACCCAAAAAAAGCATAACCGTAAATACTGCAGCGGGCTCTGGAACATCCAAACACATATTTGAAAAACTGAACAGTTCAGATTACTACAGAAGAGATCCCTAAGTACAAACTCCATGTTAAAAGAAGACCTCGCCTTGGCCACAAACTCAGAACACAGACCCTCACCAAAGTACAGAATAAGTGACCATAACCTAATAACAAACATATATAGATAAAAATTAAACTGCAACCCCAAAAAGTCAGATTTTGCATATAAGGCAATGCCAGAGAAATAGAAAGATGCATTTCCCTGTACTTTATAAAATATGAAGATAGCACCAAGACTTCATTAAACTGAAAATAAAATTCTCTTCTACCTTTATTGTCTGACCATTTTATTCTTGATCATGCTTGTCCCAATCTGAGGTTTCTGCTTTCCTCCACCTCCTCGTGCCCCCCCCCTCCCCTGTCTATGTCCTCCCAGGGGCAGCATGATGGTGATGCAGAACGATGTGCGGAGATTCATTGCAGCTTTATTTGCATAAAGTTAGCTTGCTTTATTTTAAAATATATATGCTACCAATCTAAAATCCTAGGTGGCTTCCAAACATATACATGCCATTTAGTAAAACAGATGTTACAATAAAACGCATAATAAAAAAATATTAAATTTGATTAATGAAAAGCCATTTACACTGCCCACCCCCCCATCAGATTTATTTCGCTATGACCAGAGTATTGCTGAGGAGTGAAAAAATAAAAGGAGAAACTAATTCTGGTATCCATGAATTCAAACGTTGGATTGGATTGTGCTAGACCTGGAAAAGTCCGGAACTCAGCAAACAGTGAAAACTATCAGGCTACTAAACAAAATGAACTGAGACATTTCCCTTAAAATTTGAAATTTCCTTTACATCTGACCGGAACAAATATTTTTAAATTTCAGTCTGGCAGACATATAAAGAACAACCAACAAACTGAAAAATCTCAAAATGTCAAATACATAATTCCAGTTCACCCCCCCCCCCCTCAACCAACACCCTAAAGCCACCTCACATTTCCACAAAAAAACCAGGGAAGCAATTGGTGCCCCACCACAGCCCTTCCCACCCTCTGAAACAACAAAGAGAGAGACTTTGTAACAAAGAAGGGCTGGGCAACCCCAACATACCAAAAAAAAAAACTCCTGAAACTGCACACTGGACCAGTATGGTGTTAATGTAACAATATATATTCTGCAAAAGCAAACAAGGCAAAATGCAAGATGATCGCACATCAAGGAGCTAATTAAAGAAAAAGTGAGATCCAACGGCACAGTTCTACTATAATGCAATGCAATGTATGCCTTCAAAGGTCAATGCTCGCACCTCCTGGCCACTCAAAAGCCTTCAGCTGGGTTTTCCTTGGCAGCTGTGACCGGAAGAGTAGAATTGGGGGGGCCAGGCCTTTTTTTTGTTTGTTTTCTTTCCGAGGCAATGGAGGCGTTTAAGTTGTACTGTGCCCAAGGCCACCAAGGCAGTAACTAGTGGGAATGAAACCCAAATTATAACTATTTTAATTTTGTTATTATACCGTGTTATGGTTCTTGATTTTTCTTTTTGAATATATATCTGCATCCACAGAAAACCTCCTCCCTCCAAACAAATGGGTGCAGCAGCGGAAGTAGGGGACAATGCATCCACAGAACGCCAGTATATTAAAAAAAATTTTGTTTCTGGTCATCTCAACAACAACAAACATTCTCTAGTACCCAGGCCATATTGGGAACCAACTATACAAACCCTATAAAAGTCACGAAGATCTTCAAGGCCAAATCTACCATCCCTCACCATACCATAGGCCAGGATAAACTTCAATAAACTCACATAAGGGAACCTACCCAGAAAAATGACACACACTATAAATTACTGCTGTAATCCCTAGGGGGGGGAAAACTCCATACACCTATCTGAAAAGCTGACACAAGTCAAATTACTGCAGTTAGGGTATAGATCCCTATGTACAAACTCCATGTTAATAGGAACACATGGCCTCAGTTCACACACTTCAGAACAGAGGACCCTCACCACAGTACAGAAATAAGTTGGACTACAACCCTAAAGTAAAAATAAAAAATATGTAGCAAGAAAAATTAAACTGAATCCCCAAGAAGCCGACTTTGCATGAAGTGGCAACATCAGAGAAATAAGAGATATAGTTTCCCCCAGAAAGATCTTTTGCCTGTGCAAAGTCCCAATCACTAAATTGAAAATAAAATTATTTTTCCTATTTTGTCTGTTAGTGTATCATTTTAATTCTCTGATCATGCTGGTCCTGATCTGACGGCTTCCTACTTTCCTGTCATTTCTCTTAGCCTCTCTTTCTATGGTCTATATCCATATGCCATTTCTTGTCTCTTCTCTTTGTTTTCTTCACTTCCTCTCAATCAGCCTAATATCCCTCCCCAGTATCGCCCCCTTTTCCAGTCCTCCTCTCCCAGTAACCTTCCAATTTCAACCCCCTTGGGCATTCTCAGGAACTTCCACTGGTTTGTCCATTTCCCTCTCCAGTTCCCCTCTTTCCCCACTGTACAACCTCTTCTAGTCCAAATACCATCCCAGTGCCAGGTATCCCCTCCCTTCCAGCCCCCACCCCATTACCTCAGCCACCTCACCAGTCCCATCACAAGTGGTCCAACTGTCCCTTCCATCCCCCTCCAGTCCTATCCACCAAGATGTCAAGCTCCCTTCCGATACCCTCTCGCTCTCTTTCCCTAGTATCATCGACTCCTTTCAAGTCCCCTCCAGTAACCATCCCCAGGTTATCAGCTCCTTTCCCAGCACCCTCCCATGACAGCTCCCTTCCATCCACCCGACCTTACCTCTGTTGTCAGCTTCCTTCCAGGCCCCTCTCCCCCCTGTCTCGAGCCCCTCCCCCGTGTCATCCCCTTCCAGTCCCCACCTTCCCCCCATGTCAGCTCCCTTGCAGACCCCACCCTTCCCTTGTCAATTCCCTTCCAGCCCCCCTCCTCCTCCAGTGTTCCAATCCAGTTGCAGACCGCACCTTCCCATCATGGTCAATCCTTTCTAATCCCCTTCTCCCTGGGTCATCACCATTGCAGACCCCACCTTCCCCTCAGGTCAATTCCCTTTGAGCACCCTTCTCCCGGGGTCAGGCCCCATTGCACACTTCTACCTTCCCTTGTCAGTTCCCTTCCAGCCTCCTCCTCATCCAGTGTCAGACCCCCATTCCAAGTCCCCACCTTTCCCCCCATGTCAGAAACCCTTGCAGACCCCACCTTCCCTTGTCAGTTCTCTTCCAGCCCCCTTCCTTCTCCAGTGTCAACCAGTTGGCAGACCCCACCTTACCAATCATGTCAATTCCTTTCTAGTCCCTTCTACCTGGGTCAGCCCCATTGAACATTCCAGATTCCCTTGTCCAGGTTCCATCCAGCCTCCTCTTCCCCCAGTGTCAGCCCCTTACAGTCACCACCTTCCCCCAATGTCAGCACCTTTGCAGACCACCACCTTCCCCTTGTCAGTGTCTCTTCCAGCCCCCTCCTCTCCCCTGTGTCATCCCCATTGCAGACCCCATCTCACATCAAGTGCCCTTCCAGCACCCTCCCATGTCAGGCCCAGTTGCCAGACCCTACCTTTGCATTGTCCAATTCCCTTCCAGCCCCCTCCTTCCTTCCCCATGTCAGCCCTGTCGAAGATCTCACCCTGTTACAGGTGAGTACGCTTTATTTTAGAAGCAATTCCCATATCTAAAAAGGCACCCAGTATTTGACACATGTAGATTGGCATACATGTGTAAATTGCCATTTTAAATAACAGGGATTTTCCAGATTGTGGGCATGCTATCATGTCTAAATTCCCTGGGGGAGTGGTTGGGGCAGGGAGAAGGAGTAGGTTTGAGTGGGCCTATAATGCAGACACGGACACTGCATTTTCATAAAGAGAAGTCACATCTCATTGCACAGTTTTTAGAAGTCACAAAGTCGCAGTGCCCCAAAAACAACGGTAATATTGAGAGAAATATGTGAAAAAACTAACCGTATGGTCCCCTTATTCAATTATACTTTGTCGGACATAAATTGTGAGGAGAAGGACACAGCAGGTCATCAAACCCAAAACACAATACCATGGCCATTTTATTTAATTATGAAACACTTTTTAAAATGAAAAATTGCAAAAAAATGAGGAAAAAAGAGTTCATTCTTCCACAAAAATTGTCACTGATACTGACACCCGGGTGAAAAGCGGGGGGATATAAATACAGCTAAATAAAATTTTTGCAAATTGTCTTTTTAAAAAATTGTTCATAATTAAATAAAAGGGCCATGTATTAGTGTTTTGGGGATGACCTGCTGTGTCTTCTCTTCACAATTTATGCTCCGACAAAAAGTATAATTGAATAAGGAGACCATACGGTAGTTGTTTTTTTTTTCACATATTTCTTGAATAAACTTTTTAGAATAGGTCAGCATTTAACACCTGCCCTTTGGCATGAATAAATACTTGGCTCAGTACGGAGCAGCTGCTAAACTCTCCCAAAATGATTCATGCCACAAAAATAACATTTATTGGTGCTTTCCCCAAAACAAAAAGACACACAGCTTAAAAAGATCGCAGTGCAACAGGGACTAAAAATTCAGATACTTGGAAAGGGAAATAACATGGTTCAAAATTTCAAGTCTTTTTAAAATATACCTTCTCTTTAGCAGCCAAATTATTTCTTCTGTATGTTATAGCTTAGCAGGTTGTCTCCTGGTTTCTATGGCCGTGATAGTACAGGACTAGTTCATTTTCTTCCAACTCTTTTTCTGTTGATGTCTCTTTTGTGTCCTTGGGCAGAACCCACAAACTCCTCGGCCTTTCTCTGAAAATATACTCAACTGCGTTGGATAGCCAGGGCTGCTAATCCACATGCTTTGAATAATCTAGATAGGTCTAAACCTGACGGCACCCTATATTGCCAATTTTCACGGCACTATTCAGATAGTGCCACTGAAAACTCATTACTGTCCACCCTCGATGCTATTTCTAAGATAGCGCCAGAGCAAAGTGAGGGGCAGAGTATGGGCATTCCCAATGTTATCGGTATATCAGTGATATTCAGTCTGTTATCCAGATAACTTAGTTAGGCTTATCCAGATAGTGGACTCGAAATATTGCCCACTATCCAACGAGTCTCCATAAATTTAGTGCAAGCTGACATGTGGGAAAGTGGCGCTGAATATTCAACCATAATTTAAGCACCACAAACCCATGTCTGCTTGTGGTGTTTAAATTGGAGTGGAGTGGAGTGGAGGAGTGGCCTAGTGGTTGGCGGCAAGGTACTGCAGGCTGGGAAGGGCAGGGGGGTTCCAAATCCCACTAGAGGACAGCAACCTGGGCTGGGAAGGACTGGGGGTTTCTTAGTCCCACAGGTGCTCCTTGTGGTCTTGGGCAAGCCCACTTAACCCTCCACTTAGCCACGTGTTCCTGTAAAAATAGTTATCTCCAAGTTCTACTACCCTGTTCCAATGTAATTTCAGTCTGTTCAATGTAAAACTGCCTTTGATATCATGAAAGGCAGTATATCAAGAAATGTGAAATAATAAATAAATCAGCTCCAAAAAAGAATACCCGGCCATAAGTCTAAAAAACTTCTTCACACCCAGTACTTAGACTTATAGTACCTTGCTATGCATGGTACTGTAGACATCTTTTTTTTCCCAAAAGCACACACTTTCTCCCACCATATCTCAGAGCAAGAGGACAGAGCAACTTCAATATATCATAAAAATTTCAACAATATCCCGGTCTCTTTAGGGACGTACAAGGATTTGTCCTTCATAGATCATTCTGGGTCTGGCAACCTCTAAGTCCACAAATCTTCTAAAGTATATCATTATCTGTTCAGCTTCTAATTTTCAGGCAAACCTGGGGATTAGATTCAACTCAAGACTGCTTGCTACAGTTCAGGGTCTGAAAAAAATCCAGACTTGACTTCACACTTTTTCCAGACTCTCAATATGTCTATGATCCTCATAGTCCTCCGTCGCAGGTTAGACCAAGCCGGTACCTGAGAGTCATCCTCTCATGGTCAAGGCCTAGCTGGCATATAAATAGGGCTGCCAAAACAACTGAGTATTTGGGCCAGCCTGGCTGGTCTTTTCAAACTGGAAAAGTCAGAGCTTTCCGCAGAACATAAAAATGGCCATTGTAAGTGCTGGTTGGGTGTCCCGAATGCCACTCTCCACTGTCCCTTGCTGGCTGCTGCCATCTCCATTCACCCCTAGTCCAACCTTCCCTACCCCATTGCTGGCTGCCATCATGCTTCCCAGTTCAGTTGGCGGCTTCCATGCCTGTTGCCGCCAGAGTAACTTGAGTCCAGAAATGGGTAGCAGCTGTAATAACACTGAAAACATTAGAATAACATGATGACAGAAAAAGACCAAATGGCCTATCTAGTCTGCCCTTCCATATCAACTGCAATAGTTCCCTTTTTACCTTTAGTGATCCTCTGTGTTTGTCTCATGCTTTTTTGAATTTCAGATACAGTCCTCGTGTTCTACCACCTCCACTGGAAGGACTAATTCCATGCAGCATATCATTGTTTCTGACCCAAAAAAATATTTCCGTATATTATTCCTGAGTCTATCCCCTTTCACTGTCATGCTATGTCCCATGCATAGCAGAGATTGCCTTTAATTGAAAGAGACCCTTCCTATGCATTTATGCCCACAGAGGTATTTAAATGTTATCTATTACTGTATATGTGCCCCTATCCTGCCTTTCCTGTTAAAGTATGGATATTAAGATCATTTAAGTCTGTCCATCATATGCTTCATAAACGAAGACCACTAAAACCATTTTAGTAGCCACCCTCTTTGCACTGGCTCCAACCTGTTTATAGCCTTTTGAAGGTGTCGGTTCTTCCAGAAATTGCACACCATACCCCCAAATGAGGTCACACCAGAGACTTATACAGAGGCATTACCACACTCTCCGTTTGTCTGCTGGCCATTCCTCTACCTATAATACCCAAGCATCCTTCTGGCTTCGTAGTCCCCTTTTCTTACTTGTTTTGAGACTACTTTAAGATTTGTAAGACAATTATGCCCAGGTCCCACTCTTCTTTTGTGGACAGAAAGTTAGAAGTAGACCTCTTGCTAGCCCATAATACAAGACCCTGCATTTTTAGGGATTTAAAATTTCAGCGGCATTCTTTGAGTTTAGCTAAATCCCTCCTCATGTAATCCTACTCCTTTTCCTGTGTGTCTACTCTCATTGCCAGATTTTGGTATCATCCGCAAACAACGCAAAACACTTATCCCAAAGCCCTTCTGGAATCGGACCAAGGACGAGGATCATTGTGGACAACACCACCTGGGTAACCTCCTTCTCCTCAGATGTGAGCTCCAATTTACTGTACTGTTTGATGCCTCCCACTCCAACCCAGTTTCTAACCCAATCAGTACACGGTACGATCCATCCCCTAGGGTGCTCCAGTTTGTTTATACGTCACCCTGGTGTGGAAACCAGTTTTCAACGGCTTTGCTGAAATCTACATACACCATATCTAGGGCTCTTACCATTGGTCCAGCTCCCTGGTCACCCCTGTCAAAGTTTATCAATCAGAAATTTGTCTGATAAAGGCCTGGCCTCTGGCTGAATGAATCCATTGTGCCTTGGATCCTTGCAATTCAGTGGAACTCCAGAAGAAAACCTCACCAATTTCTCTTTTAAGTAGCCTTTCCAATAATTTACTAACCACAGAGGTTCGAGGAACTACAGGCTGGGTAGTTTAATGTCTATCTTTACGTTCCGCTTTTGAGCAAAGGGGGACCACATGTGCCCTGTCTCCAGTACTTTGGCACCAACGCCCGACTCCAAAGAGGCACTTAAAAGGTCAAACAGTGGAGCACCTTAGAACATCACCGAGTTCTCTTGGTTATTCTTGGATGCATCCCATCTGGACTCCATGAGCTTTGTCTACTTGTAGTTTAGCTCAGTTCTTCACAAACACAGCCCCTCTAGAAAAATATGCCAGCCACCCCCGAACCCCCCCGCTGCACTCAAAATGGGGGCAGCTGCAGCATGGGGTAAAGCCCCCAGCCATACCCCCCCCAACAACGTTTGCCCTTGATGCCAGGGCAGTTGCTCGGGAGACACAAGGACTAGCTGCGGGAAGAGTCACCCACCCCAGTCCACCCAACAAGTGGGTTTGGCTTCAAACCCTCCAAAGGCTTCTCCCATAGATAACTCCAGTGGCCCAGAAATCTAGCCATGAACACACGGCTGCAATGGGCACCCAATCCCACCTGCATGGTATAACCCCTCAGAGGGATATTGCATGGGGACCCCAAGCAGCAGTATCAAATACTCCAGACACACCCTGGATGCCCCAAAGTGGACGGAGAAGACATCAATACCTACCCCATCCTCAAAGTGCAAGCAGCTGACAGTTGGAGCTGCGTCAAAGCTTGGCACAGAGCAGGGCACCGTAATAGATCATTGTACAAAAAAAAAGGTGGGGCCACCGCTCGGCACTTGCCATGCCAATCCAGGAGGGACGGCACCGGGCATTAATGCAGATGCTCTTTGGCTCGATCCCCCATCCCACGGCAGCTCCCAATGGAAAAAAAACAGCGACCATCAACATTTACACTGGAAAGGTGGGAAACCCACCTCAGGAGTCCGTCCACCATCTTGTCTGCACCCTCGCCATATCCTCGCATCCAAGATCCTGGCAGCACATACGACAGATTGTTCATCAAGCCCCCACAGTCTACAGCAAATGACGTGATGCTTGAATGCAACGGAGAGCCAGCCCCGGCGGAGGATGACGGGGGGACCCGATGGTGTCGGAGAGGTTACGTGAGACTATTTCCCTTGATTCCACAATCTATTCCCCGATTGTGTGCCCCCATTGAACCAGCACGCCCCCGCACACTGGCCCCGAGACCTTTCACACAAGTGCAAGACAGAGGCCTGGTGGGCATGCTCATCTTCTTCCTCTAGTTCTTTGTCCCACCCTCCTCCTTATCCTTTCCTCTTTGTCTCTCCTGAGGCTGAGAGGACCAGGGGCAACCACCAGTCCATACCGTACTGACACCACAGCACATGGAAATTGTAGGAGATGTCCCTCGATCCCTCAGGAAAGAGGGGTCATCCTAAGGAGAATTACTTCAACATCTTTCAAGCTCTAGAAGGGAAGGCCCTCCGGCGCAGCGGCAAAAAGAGAGAGCTAAGACGGGGCAATCTGCTGTACATGGGAGGAGCAGCACTATTCCCCATACCCACTCCTCAACTGGAGGAGTAACACATAGGGCCCGCATTATGATCAGCATCACGTGCTGCAAAGATCCCTCCCAGCTTGGGCACATGTTGGCATACATGGACACCCTCGTCAATGCCGCAAAGGGAGTTATGAGGGGTATGCTTGGCTGTCTATGATGAGCAGTTCCGTGACAAGATGAAAGATCACCCCAACATCTCCTTGGACCTCAGTTTGAGTGCGGATGATGTGGGGATTTGACTTCAGGAAGATGAAACTCTAAAGTTCCGGACAGAGTTTTCCCAAAAAGCAAAGTGTGCCCAATGCAAGCAAGCCTGCATCGAAAGCACTGATGTCTTGCAGATTGCTACAACATGGGCATATGTTCCTTTCGTGGCTGCAAATATCCAACAACTCTGCATCCCAGTGCACCAGGAGGATGCAAGCAAAGCCTACAATACAGCAACCACAGGGCAAGTACAACCCCCACCCTCCCTCTTCCAATGAGCCCACCATGACCAGTTTCCAGCTTGGCCTTGGACCCATGGCTTGACATCTACCCTAACAGGATGGATGCTAAGCGCTTCACGGGAGGGCTTCCATTTTGGCTTCATAATCCCATTTCCAGGGGGTTGCACCCAGGCGGTCCCATCGCCTCACCCTATTCAGACCCACACATGATACCTATGGCAACATCGTGCAGGAGAGAAGGATCGAATGCAGAGGTGAAAACTTTCAAGAGATGCAATGGCCTGGCCCCTTCTTCAGGCAGCCCCAACATTTCCTGACTTTCACATCTCCCTCACTGACTGTGGTACCAAAAAAGGACCTTGGGGGAAAGTTCAGGTTAATTTACACAACCATACTCCTTTTCCGCAGTGGAAACTCCATGAATGATACATCCCGCGCTGTTGCAGTGAAGTACGCACTCTTTTGATCAGGGCCTCCTGAACCATTGTTAGAGCCACTGGACTGGGGATAGGTGGATAGGGAGTCGTTTTTTTTTTTTTTGGCTCCTCCCTATCCAACCCTCCTGCGTTACCCCTACTTGGGCTTTCCTCTTCAAGGGCATGTACAAACTTTGACAGATGCAGGTGCTGGGATGGGTTGCTTAGTGTCCTGCTCGGCCTTTTGAGGATTTCATGCATTTTCCTCCACTGTGGGTGGTGCAGCAAGTGGACTGGCCTGCGATCTTTGATCCCACTCCCTTGATGACTTCCTGTTTGTCGGCCTGGGAGCAGTCAGTCCATGTTGTGCAATACTCTTGGAAAACCTTTCAGGATATGGCAAAGGAATTCGCATCCCCCTGGCTCTGGGCAAGAAGGTTGGGTCCCGTCCAGACATGTTGGGTCCTGGGAATTGGAATTGAAACAAGGTAACAAGAGTCATCTGCTTGCTCCGGGGACCAAGTTGGAAGCCCTTCAAAGGGAAGCTCGCTGCATATGTGTGAGGTCAACGGAAGATCATGACTACGGATTGGCCCAGTCCTCAGGGTTCGCTGAACTTTGCATGCGCAGCGGGGTACTATCCCAATAACTTGGAAATGTTTGTGAGTTGATACCCATTTTGCTAAATTTAGCTAGGAAATGCAAAATTTCAGCTCATGGGGATGCATTCAGGATTCTATCATTATTTGGGCCATCTTAATCCCTAGCGGGCTAGAATCTCAAGACTAATAGTTAGGGGCCAGGTGGGCCATCATTTTGAATACAGCAATCATATATTGGGCAAACAGCAACAAGGTGGGATCTCTCCTGTCCCCTTCATTCTGTGTACACCCAAATTGGACGCCTTGGGAGGGAAGGAGATGGGGATGGCACCTTAACTTTTTGGATTTAAAAAGGCAGTGGCACTTTCTGAAGAAGCAGGGTTTCCGTGTGCGTGGATATCTTTCAACATTTTAGCCCTATCGTGATTGGGCGGCGGGGTGAGGGGGGGCGGGAGTAGGGTTGCAGCTCCCTAGACCACCAAGGCCTTCTCTAGATGTTTCCTGGGGACAAGGTCTTTTTTCAGAATTATAGTTACTTTTCTTACAAAAATTAACCTGCCAAGCCCTTTTTGCCATAATCATTTTCATTGGGGTTTTTTTTGCCATGAATAAGCTGGCTTTGAATGAATTTGCATTGTTACAGATCATTAATGGCACATTTAAATAAACTTTTACAAATAGAAGTGCCCTTTAGGTCTGCTTTAACAATAATTTGTTAACATGACCTGGAGGAAATGGGAATAACGCGTGGAAAGTAGTCAAACTTTGCAGATATGACACAAATTCACTCAACCGCGTAAATCAAACTCTGGGAAAATTCGGTTACCGGGAGGATGTGGATTGTAGTAAAAGTTGTTAGGATAGTGGGCTTTAAAAAAGATTTGGACAAGTACCAGGGAGGAAAAGATCCATAAAACCCATATTAAAGGAGCGGACCTCGGTAATCCACTGCATGGCACCAGAACAAGCAATTATGGACACCTGTGTGTCTTTTGGGGAAACTGCCCGATACTTGTTGATCTGCGATTGGCAAAACTGCTTGGAAACAGGATACTGGGGCTTGATTTGACCTTGTTCTGCCCCAAGTATGCGATTCTTGATGTTCTTACTAAAAGTGCACTACTGGGTAGCAGTGGGTTCAGCATACGCCAAGTGCACCATAGTAAAAGGTTACGCGTGGCTAAAAAATGTGGCCGGTGCTTAAAATTCCACACAACATGAGTAGCCATGGGGCTTGGGGATTAGTGGAGGACCTGGGTGGTTGTGGGGTGGAGCGTGTACACATTGTGGGTAGCACGAGCATGTTCTTAGCACGTGCTCCCTGGTGATGTTGCACTATGCAGGTGCACTTACCTCCCACCTCAATGAAAACACTGCTTAAAAAAAAAAAAAAATGGGAAAGGGATTTATAAAAAAAATATTTCCACAGCGCAAAACCCTACCTGTCTCTAGGCCTCTGACTTGCTGAACTTTTGCCCCATAGACACAGGGACAGGCCAATGCAAGCAAAGTGCACAAGGTGGTTTGAGCTTTAGCAACACATTTTGTGTGATACCAATACAAAACAATTTTTGCCCAATTAGCTAAATCGTGCACCAAAACCTTGAGCAGCAAGCAGTACGGAGCCTATTTTAAATTCATGGTAATGAAGCAATTAGGTATTAGCGCAGATATAGAGAAGTGCGCAGAAGACCGAAGGTTCAGCTCAAACCTGGAGTTTTTAATGCCAAGGTTGGAAGAGGTGTAAAGGTTTTAGATTGTTGTTCTGCAAGTCAGTGCTATGTGAGGAATTTATGCCTGTTTTGTCTGTTTATCTCCAGGTTTTGTTGAAGGGGATGCCCAAAGGGAATTTTTTACATAGTAATTAAAAGGCTACGCGTGAGACACAGAATCTTGAGGAGGAGGAGGTGTGATGGAAGCAAACGGTATGCAATTGATGGCCAACGCCCAAGGTATCTGCGTTGCGGGACATCACCCCACCACTCCAGACCTGTTGCCTGCGGTGCCATTTGGGGGGAGGCGGGCAGTTGACAGCAACAGTATTCAAAAGCGACTGTTTTTTGCTATCGCTTTTTGTCCAACCGAAGGACATGTCCTTCGCAGCAACCACATGGCCTGTTGAGGGCAACGAAAGCAGTAGTAGAACCAAAGCCAGCGAGCTGCTTTCTGGAAATACTGCTGCTTCCCCTGCACGCCTCCCCCACAAATGGAACAAGGTTACAAGCTGGGGGGCGGGGAGGAGGCAGGGTGGGTCATCATATATGCTGGCTGCCCACACTGGAATGCTGGCCCCTAGGCAGCTGTCTAGGCTTGCGAGGGGAGTGGGCCGGCCCTTCTGGCTAGTTTCACCCATAAAATTATCACATTAGTTTGCAGTAGACATTCTGCGCAGAAAAATATCAGTGTTTATTAGGAGCATGAGCATTCCCAACTCCTGTGCACAACAGTGATAATACAATTCTTTCTTATACACAACTATGGCTCGCTTGCTAGCTGAGACCGATGTGTGCCGCTATCTTGACATGCTGTTTCTTGCTTACAGCGGACTGTTTGTGAAGCAGCTTTTTTTATTTGCGGTGCTCTTTTTGTTAACAAAACATGCAAAAGTTTCTGTATTTGTCCTCGGAATGGCACAAAAAAAACACCCACATAGTAAATCAGGACCTTTGATTGCGATCTCCTAAAGCATTATGATCATTAGTGTTAAGAGGGGTGTGTGAAAAGTTCCTGTCCCTTATAAAGGATTGCAAGTGTCTCGACAGGGACCACAATGTTGAGGTCAAGAAACGAGGCAGGTGTGTTGTTTTGGTAGTAGTCAAACCCATCACTGTGGGAAGATACGTACATAATTTCCGAGATTGAACCAAAAAACAGCGGACCTAGGGAATTTTCTGGCTTTCTTTTTCTGAAGTATTCTCACACTCAAAGGACAGAGTATGTGGAACCTCAAGAACAAGGGGGGGACACAGAAGGGGAAAGCTGGAGCAGCTGGTGAAGGGCTCTAGGCAGGGATTTCGGTTACAAATCCCTTTGGAAGGGAAATCTTTAGAAGGTTTCTGATCTGGTAGGAATCAGATAGATTCATGACGTTCTGGCGAAATATGTGAAATATATTAAGGAGTAGGCAAATCCTCCCCAGAATGACTATTATTCAACTGAAGAAAAAGGTTCGCCATTCAGGAGAAGTGGCAGCAGGGATTTCGTCAAAAAAAAAAAAAAAAAAAAAAAAAAAAAAAAAACAATAAAAAAAAAAAAAAAAAAAACAAAAAGAGAGATCTTAGTTTGGCTCAGGGAATTTTTACTCCGTGTGCCAGAGGAGGCATTACAAATGTAGCTGGGAAACGTCCTCCATTTGATTAGGGGGATCCTGAGGATATTCAACTAGGGTGGCCCTTGTAAAGCAAGGCACGAGTGGAGGAGCAGCCTCGTGGTTAGAGCACTGGGTTTTGTAACCAAGAGACCATGGTTTGTTTGGGATTCACACTAAGGAACACACTTGTGACCTGGGCGCAAATTCACTTACCTCTCTCATTGTCCTTGGAAGAAAGGCCTGGTAAAATCTACTTATGGTTACACTGCCAAGAAAATCCAGGAGCCTGCGAGGTTGCCAGGATGTTGCCTCGCACGATGCCTTTTATTTTTTTTTTTAAGGAACATGATGGTTATTGGAAAGATGAGGAAAGCCCCTATAGACCTGTATTTCTGGCTATTTTCTTGTTGGATTTTTCATAATGAACATGTATTCATAATAGGAAATGCAGGTTTTGTACAATATGATTACAACTTGCCCCAATACTTTCTGTTAAATATCTTTTAGTTTTAGAAACCATAACAGACTGGAGGTGAATAGATTTTTGTTCCTGGATTCCCAAAAGAATGTCTCAAATTTCCAGGGTCTTGTAGCAAGAGTTATTGGCTCTCTAAATAAGTATTCAGTGGTTATCAATGTTCCCACTTAAGCTGCACTGAGTCCTCCGCTGGCATTCCTGTGGTGAAGGGAGGTGCACGGCCTAGGAAGGTCCCAATACGCTTTGCACCTCCCTACACCGACAGGACGCCGGAGGAGGACTCAGCACAGATGAGGAAGAAAATGCGCGGCGATCACTGCTAATTCTACAGATAATGATGATACTCGGTGACTTTCCAGATAGCTATGTCAATAAAGGTAGGATGGCATTGCGCTGCATAAGCTAAATGTATAGCAGCTGAATATC